>APFE031405431.1:86886-152115 GCA_000404065.3 Pinus taeda | reverse complement strand
GTACGCGGAAACGCGTTTCCGTTTCGTTTTCGTACGGAAACGACCCCTCTCCCTGCATTTCCTGCAACTTAGTTTCATTGCCCCCATTGCAACAATAATTACACAGGTTCATACACCCGTGCCAGAAAACACCTCTGCAGGAAAATGCCATGGGATGGAGATAAACAAATAGGAATCAAAACTTGTGCAGGTGTGTCAGCAGCAGATAGAGCCAAATACATAAGGGAAGAGTAGGAAGCCCAATACAAATCTAAAAAATCAAGGGGTTTCTTTGAACCAAGCTCACAATCACAAGCACAAAGAATTCCTTCAGCATCCTCCCAAGGTAGTGGATATGGAGGCACAGGGTCACTAGCTTTAAGGTGTAGAACCATATCAGATTTCCTTGATGAAGGGTGTAGGAATGATGTGGATTCAAAAGTTTACAGGTTTCTCTATGCATGTGGGATACCATTCAATGTTCTTCGCTCACCTTATTGGCATGAAATAGTTTCTGCCATAAATGATGCCCCTAAAGGATACAAGAGCCCTGGGTATGACAAGGCAAGAACCATTGGACTTGATCATGAAAAAGCAAAAATATCACATTCTTTGAATAGAATGACAAGTTCTTGGACTGACCATGGGTGTCCTTGTATCTGATGGATGGACAAATGTAAAAGGCAAGCCGTTGATAAGTGTTCTTGCTATGTCTGTTAGTGGTGCCATCTTTCTAAATGCATATGATTACTCAGAGAAGTTCAAGATCGACATCAACATTGCAGAAGCATTACTTGAAACGATTGGCCGTATTGGGCCATACAATGTCATCCAAGTCATCACTAATAATGCTCCTAATTGTAAGTCAGTGGGAGCAATTATTGAGGATAAATACCCCAACATATTTTGGTCTGGGTGTTTGGTTCACACTGAACTTTTTGATGCATGATGTTGTTAAGAACAAAAATGATCAATACAAATGGATTGGTGATTTGTACAAGAAAGGCAAACAAATGATAAAATTTATTACAAATCATAGCAATACCCATGGCCTTTTCCGTAGCCACTCAAGATTGGGGTTGTTGAAGATTGCAAGGACTAGATTTGGTAGCTATTACCTCACCTTCAGGCGCCTTTTGAAGGTAAGAGAGTCATTGGCTAGCATGGTATCAAGTCCACATTGGCAAGTATCAAAGGAAAGGGCTACAAATGCAGCTGACAGGCGAGGTTTTGAACTGGTGGAGGAGGCCGCTCTTGATGGTATGTTTTGGGCACGTGTGAGGCAAGTATTGGATTTCACCAAGCCCATTTATCACATGACTTGGTTTGTAGATACATATAAACCAGTGATTGGCGAGGTGTATGAGTAGATGGATACCATGTTGGGGCAAATAAAAGATATTGTTCATAACAATGATCCCAACTTGTACAAACTGATTCACGATTGTGTGTGTGTACGGTGGAATAAATTTAATCTTCCACTACATTGCTTGGCGTATATCCTTACACCAAAATACTACTCTACATCTTGGTTGGGCCAACCTGCACCAGGGGGTGGGGTTAGGACCAAACCCCATATAGATGAAGAGGTATCTAAAGTATATTTGGAAGCATTAGAAAAGTTGATACTTGACAGGGAGGAAAGTGCTAGTGTGCGCCTTGAAATAGGCAGATACTTCAGCGGCACTGGTTTGTTTGGACCTTCCATGCAATGGAAGACAGAGACAGATTTGATGCTCTCACATGGTGGGAAACATATGGCGGCCATGGACTTTTGCCAAAATTGGCAACAAAAGTTCTATCACAGGTTGTAAATACTTCTTCTACAGAGAAGTGTTGGAGCACCTACAACTTCATACATAATGTGAAAAGAAACAGACTCAATGAAAACCGGGCAGAAAGCTTGGTTTATGTGCACTACAACTTGAGGTTGTTGAGTCATTACTGTGATCAGGCTTATGAGGATTCAACATATAAAATCTGTGACAACCACCCAAAGGATGACAATTTGGAGGATGGCACTATACATCTTGAAGAACTGGAAGAGGAACTTATAAGGGAGGAAGATGAAGCAGCAACCATGCCACCTCCACCATCCAGTAGCAATGCTCGAGTTCCGAGTCTTGTTGCTTTGCTATTGCCACCTCCATCTACACCCTCACGTGGAGGGCATGTGCCTTCTCGTTCTGGTCGTCGGTCTGTGCAGGAGACTCCTAGAAGACCACCACGACCTGCTCATACAGTAGACTCTCGTGGCAAGGGCCACATGCAGTGGTAGATAATAGATTTATAGTTTACTTGTCTTTTCTAGTTTCTATTAGTTTTCATAACCGTTGAGTCTTGAGTCTTGACTCTTTCATATCATAATGATATTTTTTGTAAACAATATATGACTCTGACAAAGTTTGAAGTTTGAAGTTGGCAATTATAACTCATTGGTAATGACTCTGAATTATGAATATGATGTTTCGTGAAAGTTGTTTCATATCATTTCATAATTCTTTTTATAACATTTCATTTCATGTTAACAGTTAGATATTATTTCTTGTAATGGTTAAACTTAGCTTACAAGTACAACTTTGGTGATCAATGATGATAAATGTTATATATTGAATTTTCAATTTTGAAAGCTTGAAGTTGAAACTTTAAAATTGATGAATCATGATTCACGAGACTCAATATGTTGTAATATGTATGTTACTAACTTCTAGATGATTGATGTGATATGGTTCAATGATTAATCTATGTTTTTTATATCTAATTCATCATTCTACATGTTTTTATTGACATATATGTATCAAAATATAAAAAATATATATATTTTTAAAAAATCACTCCGGGATTCGCTCCCAAACCGGGAGCTTTTGAAAATGTTGCTCCTGCTCCCGTTTTCGCTCCCACTACGCGCTTTCGCTCCCGCTCCCAAGTAACACTGCAATGGTACATTCACATACAGTATACACTAGGTTCACTATGGAAGATCTTGAGAGGCAAAACCAACCCAACTCAGAGCCACACCTCTGTGTCATTCTATTAACTTAACCATTCACATTACATATTTAGATAGTCCGTGGTGTCAGTTAACTCTAATCTGCTAACTAGGATTAGATTACAACCCTACTCCCTTAAGTGGGATTAGATTACATTACAATGGGTACAAAACTGTGGGCTGAAACCAGTCTCTGAAAAATAAGGAGACAAATTTTTTTCCTCCAGGGTTGTGACCCTGGACTTCACCAAACATGTCAATATGTACAATGTATACTGGCAAAGAATACATTTGCATCCATTATATAAGATTTTATCACACTAAACATTCTGAATACTTATTTATTTCTGAGCTGGAGATTTTGCAGACTGCACAGCTTGAAACCTTTATTTACAGCAACTCAACAAGCACCCAACTAAGCATAAACTTAATAAACCAGGTTACAAGTTTGTTCTTGCCAGTACCTTGAAATCCATGATGCATAATGATGTAAATCTTATGCTTTGGGAACCAAACCCCCAATCCTTGACCAGCAACCAAGAGAGAGTCATTCAACGACAATACCTCATGCCAATCTACATATAAGTCCAAGTTAGAAAGGGAAGTCTCGTTTGGATTGTGAATAACTTATACCCTGGAGGTTACCTGAAGATTCCACCTTTTTTAGGCATTTCTACTTAGTCCATGTCTTATTAACTACCTGCTATCTCTTCTTGACAATGCATCTGTTTTGGGGCCCACCAAATTCACAAGGAGGAAGTTGTCATAGCCAGGAATATTTAGATATGTTCACAGCTTGTATGTATAATTTACACAGCTGCATATCATTCACATGCTTGGTTCCAATATGGACCCATGCCTCACCTACTTGTCCGTTCAGTTACTTCAGCTATGGCAACTCTATGCTAATGCTAATCAACACTGCTCTAGATGGATTCTTGTGTACTCCAACATTGTTTATTACTAGTTTTCAAGTCATTATGATCTGTGGAGGAGTTCTAAGGTCATTGACCTTAAATTTCATTGATTAACTTGGTTTAAGCCTGTTTAAGACCACTGAAACTCTCCCTGATTAGTTTTTGCATGTTTCAGGTTGCTTGCTAGAACATTACATCAAATATCTTTCAATCTCAATTGAGTTTCATGCTTCTTTCTTCAATCACCTTAATTGAGTCGTGGACTTCTTGTTCAACTCTACAAATATTCATATTAGCATCACTTTGTAAAATTTGGATACATCTTAAGATGGAAGCCATGCATTTTTGGATGAAGAGATAGTTGTGATCTCTATGTTTCTTAATTGTTCTCTTTTAAAATGGATAACAGATGACAATACCTTGGTGATTTTATATGGCATTTGTTTGTGTATAATTACTATTAGCTATTGGACAATTACCTGAAAAGATATCTCATATCCTGAGAAATCTATTTTGATCTGCATATAACCTGGTTTTAGCTTTAGTTTTTCCAATGTTCCACCAAGGTTCCGGGACGAGGGGGCGAGGGAGCGAGGGGGCGCGGGAGCGAGGGGGCGCGGGAGCAGCCTATGCAAAAGCTCCCTACCATTTTTTAGGAAACGTGGGGGAGCGTCAAGGTCTTAAAAATTTATAAATATAAAATATAATTTATTAATTGAGTCCACTATGACAATTTGGTTTGAATTGAAAAGCTGCAATGCATGATCATTGATATGAATATCATTTGACATTATCCAAATTTATAATATCATATAAAATAATAAATTTAAAATTCTAATTCAGCTTGGTCAAATTCTAATTTAGATTTTGGTCAGACAGAGGGAGAGCTTCAGCTTGATAAGGTAGCCACTGAATTCTGTGAAAAGGTAATGAACAGATCAGGAACACTGCATTGGCAGTAGAAGGGCAACTACAATGGGTTGTCCAGCTGTATTGGATCCAACAGCTAGAAAGTTTGTTATATTATATATAATATAGACAGTACACTATATGCTGAAAGAAGAGTTTTAGTTCCAGGAGAGATGAGAACATCACATGAAAGAGTTTCTGACAGTTTACTATCAAATGACATTGACTGCAGGATGACCATCTGCGAACCAACTTGGGTGGCCAACGATGGCATGGATAATTTGTCTACCTTATTAGAGCAATGCCATGCAGTTCAAACTTCAAACTAGCAGTGTATTTCAGGGGTGAAATTAATTTTCAGACCTGAAAATTCAAGCTGAGGAACTGTGCTCTTTGTAAATTTTGTAACTGTATAAATTCATATATAACGACAGTTCCTAAGATTTCTTGCTGCCCATAGTATTTTGTCATGCTTGCAGTAAACGCATGTTAGTCTATAGTCCACCCAATTATTTCCCACATGACATAGGTGCTGCTTCCATAGCTTGTATGTCAAATGTCATGTAAATTAAAAACACAAACTGAATGTCTCATATTCTTTGCCTGTCGCTCCAGTTATCTCCCCATTGTAATCCAGCCATCACTTGAGAAAAAAAGGAGAAGTTTTAAAAGGGAAAATTCATGTACGTGCTATATGGTCCAACAAATTTCCATGATACTGACCCTCTAAAATAACGCTTGTTGAAACCAAAAGACAACACAAGACGTTATCCTCATACAGAACATGAGTAGCTTTGTACTACTTTAGGTCTATTAAATCATAAACTATAAGCAAGGCCATTTTTTTGGGAGCGTGGGGAAACGTCCCCTCAGGGAAGGGAAACGTTTCCCTGGCACGTCCCCCTGAGTTTCCTCCATTTTGGGAGCGTGGGGAAACGTCCCCTACTTGTCCCCAAGTCCCCGGAGCACGGGGGAGCGAGGAAACTAGACCCCTAGGGGGGGGCGAGTCCCCGTGGAACACTGAGTTTTTCCAACATTTGTATTGAACTAATAGTTGCGGTGTTCATAATGATAAATAATAAGTCAAAGGCAATGTCAGTATTTTCAAGAGTGAATGTTAGCCAGTTGCAAGGTTCGGGAATCGGGACTATTGGGAGGTGAAACTCGGGATATATGGGAGCTACAAAGATTAGTGCTTTAACATTGTAATTTTTCTAAGTTGCCTAGTTCAAATTGTTGTTTCAGTTTATATTAGAGCTGCATGTGAATCTAATAATAAGTGTCCTAGCCAAACATTTTTGCAGATTGGCATGTTGTTCCAAGAGTGAAAGATAGTGAACATGCCATTGTGTGTGTGTTTTTAACTTTTTTTATAAATGTCTTATATTTTCATCAAAATATTTGCAAAAAGTCGTACATGAGTAGAAGGGTATATATAATGGACACCATAACTTCTTCCACAAAGCTGCTTGTTGGACACCTAATCCTCTATGGGTTGGTGTAGAATGTGAATAGCCATGAGAGTCCAAGAGACCTTGGGATGTGAAACCCAATGGTCACACAAATTTACTATAAATGCATATCATGTCAATAATAATGCAATTCAATGTTTATCATCCATCCTTGTTTACATTCCATGTGACTTTAACATGGTATTAGAGCTGCCGTTAGGCCTGGGCATTTTCAGAGATTGTGAGTGCTGCATTCTTTCCAGAATTTGTCTACGACTCTGCCATTTCCCTATTTATAGAAATATACTAGTGCTGCTTTGCTGCACCTGGGTGCTCTAGTAGACCGTTTCATTTTGTGAATGTATATGCGTTGAATCTCTTTCTGTTATGTGCACTAGTTCATATGGTGAATGTATATGCATTGTATTCATGTCTATATTCGAGACTGTTTCTCTGTCTCTTGGAAAAACTTGTGCCAAGGCTGTTTCTCTGTCTCTTGAAAAAAAACTTGCTTTGAACATACTCGTCGCCCTGCATGACTTTAGCTACACCACCTGAAAGTAGATGAAGTTTGTCCTGTGGAGAATATCTCACAACTCGAACAGGCTTGCCATGCCCCTTCAGTTGCCGGAGAACCATTTGAGAGTTTGCATTGAAGACCTGAATGACCCCTGTCTCACCCGGCAGCAACAATGATCTGTCCATTAGAACGAAATACTCCTGAATATGCCACATCTTTAAACTTCGTGATTGTCTTCTTGAGATTACAAGATTTATTGTCATAAATATGTACCTAGGTAGACGATGTAACTGCAGATGAAGTTTGTCCTGTGGAGAATATCTCACAACTCGAACAGGCTTGCCATGCCCCTTCAGTTGCCGGAGAACCATTTGAGAGTTTGCATTGAAGACCTGAATGATCCCTGTCTCACCCCGCAACAGCAATGATTTGTCCATTAGAACGAAATACTCCTGAATATGCCACATCTTTAAACTTCGTGATTGTCTTCTTGAGATTACAAGATTTACCTAGTCATAAATATGTACCCAGGTAGACGATGTAACTGCGAAATCATGAGGAGGTTAAAAAAAAAAAATTTGATGCAAGTAACGCCTACAATTTGCCTAGAAACTTCCTTCTTCTTGAAGGATTTCTAGAAGCTCGAGTCAACCGCGCCTGGAGCGGGTTTTGAAGGGTACTCTTGCCGATCAAGTGGTATAAAGTCGTTGACGTTATTCTCTGCCATTTCGAGGTCTTTTCTGTATGTTCGAGGAGATTTTCTATATATTATGGTAGCAGTGAATAATGGTGGTAACAATTACTAATGCGCAAGAATCGAATCGACGCGTGAGATAAGACAACGGTGGTGTCAACACGGCTTGCAAACAGTGGAGGCAGAGAAGTAACGCAGAGGTACTAAGAAGAGGGGAAGATTTCCTGAAGAGCAAAGCATAGGAAAAATGGGCGTGGAAGAAATCACTGAGCGAGTGATTGTTCAATAGACAGTGTGGGGCTTGAAGATGAGATCTGCACAGTTGAAGAAGTCGTTCAACATCTTCTGAGACTCGATTCATGGCTACAGTAATGCCCACAGTAACGCCCACATCTTGCAGTAAGTGAAATATTGGTGACCGTTGAATACTTCATGGAATGTTGCATTCAAAACCTGACTTGAAGCTCCTTGATTTCTATAGTCGTTAGTTGGAGAACTGGACTCCTGCAAATCGAAGTTTTGAAGACCGTGATATTTTGCATTGATGGATGGTATGCTGCGTGTTGTGCGAAGACAATGTGCCTCTTTTTGAAATCCATTTGTGATTACTAAGTTCTCTACATAATTTGAAGACGGTATCTAACACTGAGGCTGTGTATGCTTCCAAACACGAATGCTCAGCTCCATTCCATACGTTGTTGCTCCATACCACTGCTCCACTATTATAACACCACTGCTATCGTTCTAGGTTCTGTTATTTAGGTAAAGAAAGAAAACGGAACACACTGACCAAAGAAATACAGTTTGTTGCCCACCTGCGCAAAAGTCGGTCGTGTGGTGTAGTCGATGTTGAAGAAAAATTCATCTGGTGCGAAATTTATATGTTGGCATGTAGTTGCCTGGGAAAACAAAGATTGGAGAATCTGCCAAAGGTGTTCCAGTTTCTTGATAGGAATCAGACGAAGAATATCTACGTGGGAGAGCTATGCCACCTACTCACCACTGTTGGTGAGAAGTTGAGCGGTGACGAGTTTGATCGGTGGATCGATCAAGAAATTCACTGCGACTCCAACAGGTGTATCAATTTCCAAATTCTGGTGAAGAAGCTTATGTGCTCCGACAAATGATTATATTGTATACTTCCATTTCTGCAACACTTTTACTTATTTGCAGTCACATATTTGTTTAAATAAAGTACGGAGGATGTGATCTAAGAATTAGATAAGGAGGTTTCCTTTATTCGAAGAAAGCTCCGTGCTGCTTGTTTGTGGTATTTAACAGTGCAGTGCTTGAAAATTTTCTTGACTTTCTTAAATTCAACGTAGGAGACTCCGGGGAGTCGCTCCTGAGTTGAACGCTTGTTGTATAGGACCAAGTCCTCTTTGTTTAAGCTTCACAATACCCCTGTACGTGATTGTTGGGTATTTCTTCAAAGGGCTTGACTATTGAAGAATAAATGGACAGTGTGGTAGCACGTGCCCCTGCTGTATGATATTGTTGGTTTGCGAGTAGACCACAATCTTTCTTTCTGTGAGGACGAAGAGCATATTAAACTGGGACGAGTGGAGCTGGGTCACAATCACTTCTTCAGATCTGCGTGGGTCCCTTTCCACAGACAATAGTGGTTTCGTTGCATCTATTGGGGCTGAAAACTTTGTGTAAGGTGCAACTGGTCTCATCATCATCTTGAACAACTCAGAGGTTGTTGCATTGGAGCAGAAATTCCAGATTGAATGGTCACTACTAGTCACCGGATTTGGCTATGAACATGATGAAGCTTGGGAAGAAAATATTTATCTTTTTAAAGAATTCACTTACGTCAGCAGCTTAGATCTTGCGCTAGTATGCATAGCGTACACAGGATCAAGCGATGGGTGAGTAGCATGCATGCTATTGAAGTTGTAGAGCCTGCTCACAAAGGAAGAACAATGTGACAGGCTAGTTGTGTGGGCTCATTGATTACTGCATATGGGGAACTTTAGAATTTTCCTCTGCATTTAATTGGCCTTGTTTATTTGAACCTGTTTGATCAATGTTTCCCTTTTCATTAGTGTTTTCATTATTTTTTGTTTTCACCTTCAACTCAATAACATCTTCTAAAGGCTTTATATCACCATTGAGCTTGATCTTGCCCTTGAATATTTTCACAGCATCTATGTCATTACAGTAATCCATATCAAATCATCGATTTTGTCGAGAATGGCCAAATTTTATGAAGTATTAGAGTTATTGGAAACTTTGATACAATCTAATGTCGATGACACAGTGAAAATAAGCAAAGACTCTCTTTTAGACATTCAAAATTATTTATAAAATGCACAAGAGAAAATTGACTTTTTGTGGCTTGAATCTCAGCGACAACAAGCAGAATTACAACAATGGAGTCATCATTCTGAACTTGTTTCTGTTCAGAACAATGAAACAGACTCCCATAAACAGCAAGTCAATAATGTTACAAATTCAGATCCAGTGCCCAATGAAGCAACAAGGTTACATGCAAATGCAGAAATTTAGTTTGCACTTCCCAAGCCCATCATCAGACCGTGGGAAGAGCTTGTCCACAACAAGCATAGAACTGGTCTTGGATATGACAAGGACGGTCCTTTCATATTCCAGACTACTCAAAGGCCATCCAGTTTTAGAGTGTTGGATTCCATCATGACAGTTCACTTTCAGCTATTCCAGATTTTGCTCCTCTTCCATAGTGATCTGAAAATGGGGCACTTAGGCTTCCTGTCTAACTTACAAGAACCTCTCCCACTTCCAAAGCTTATTTATTCCCCAAGTCTTTATGATTATGATTAACTAATGCATAATTAAATATGTGCTTGAAAATAAGGTGTATGCTTATGTTTATTGTTGATTGTTTATGTGTTTTTAAGTCTATATGCTTGAACTGATATAACAACAACTAAAGCAGCAGATATAATGCAACAATAAAACAACACACATAAGACAACAATTTAATTAGGAGTTCACCCAAAACTCTTGGGCTACATCTCCATGAGCTCTAGTCAACTCAACTAGGCTCTCTGGGATTATGGCAAAGTCCTTTTACAAGCTCTTGGTTCAACTCCACTGTTTTACACAGAAACAATGGGTTTAGACACCATTTTATCCTTGGTCCTTGAAGCTCTGGCTCTTGGCTCTGGCTCTCGGCTCTGGCGCTGGCTTTTGGCTCTGGCCCTGGCTCTTCGGCTCTGGCTTCTTTGGCTCTCTGCATCTCTCTGGCTTTTGCTTAGCTTTGTGCGCTCCTGTCTCAGCGCTGCTCTTAGCACTGCCCTTCTCTGTCATTTTGTGGCTTTTAAGCCAATTGACGCTGTCTGTTTGTTTCCTCTTCTGGGCTCTTTGGCTCCCTGTCTCTGTCCACTCAAATCCCTCTTTGAGCATTAGCAATCATTGCTAAATGCCTTCAGGGATGGTGGCCACCTGTTCTATAACGGAAGGGACCATTAGGCCTTTGAAATCCCAAAAAATAGTGTTCTCTGTTTACATAGAGAAACACTGTAAAACACGGGAAAAATCTGCCAAATCACTATTTATCGAACTTCAAATATTATGAATTCCACCCTATATTCCCTTCAGAATCCGTCTCTGGGCGTGATCGCAAGTGATTGTTGATCAACGGTTATTATTGATTTCGGGTGGCTAACGCGCACGGAGATTACCTGCCCGAAAAGGATGGTTTTCTCTCTTTGGCGCCTAGCCATGTGGTAGCCAGTGTATCGGCTCAGGCGGAGCCCAGCAAAAACCACTTACCGCCTATGGCCTGCTCGGAATCCCGCTCGTTTCGTGGTTTCCCTTTGTATTTGAAAAATACATTAAAACACTAAAAACATCGCAAAATGGCTGTATGGCGAACTTGAAATTTTATGCAACTGCATTTACAAAACCTTTCGGGTCCGGTTTCATCGCTTATCGCATTGCATGTGTTTTGGGTAAAATCTCAAATACACGGGAAATACGTGAAAATCCGAATTCCCAGACCTGAAATTTAATACAATTGGGCTTTGAAAACTTATCGGGTCCGACCTTTTTATCGGTATCAGGGGTCGGTGATCGCCGATCGCCAATTTCGGCGATTGCAATGTCGCTAGGCTCGGGGTTCTATGCATCACTGATGACGATTCGCTGATCCGATCATCGGTGATCGGCGTATCGCATGATCGCAATCGCCAGATCCAGGGTCCCAATATTGCATATGTGTCTGCCTCCGATCCGATACATTGGGTCGGCAGATCGGAGGTTTCTCCCCTTTCCGCTTAAGTCCTCTCTTTTGCCCTAGTTCGATGCGATTTCCTTTTATAAGGGTTTTTTGCCCATGTTAGAGGATTTTTCCTCTTTTTCTAAAGAACATAGGGCATCT
Organism: Pinus taeda; assembly: GCA_000404065.3. Taxonomy (NCBI): domain Eukaryota; kingdom Viridiplantae; phylum Streptophyta; class Pinopsida; order Pinales; family Pinaceae; genus Pinus; species Pinus taeda. Next base: position 140,290 of record APFE031405431.1, on the reverse strand, counting down.
TCTTCCCGCGATAACTTCTGCATCCTAAGTCCATTTTTGCCCATTCAAGTTGCAGTAGATTCAGAATGAAAAGATATCTGCAATGGGGCTGTTTCCAAGAACTTCCTTGGACTTTCATTTTCCTCTGTGAGGAACACTTAGACTTAGGAGTCTATTCAAAATCCATTTTGGATCACGCCTTCCCACTAAAAGAACTTTTGGTCTCCAAAAGACTAATATACTGATCTGAATAGTACTTGAGAGTAACAACACCCTCTTCTTTCAACCTCCCCACACTTGCCCTGCATAGTGCCTCTGAACCAAAGTCTCTGACCACTTCCCTTCCTGGATGGGCTGGTCTTCCCGGGAAGAATTATCTTCCTCCTTACCTTCCTGCAGAACTTCTGCTCAAATGGTCATAGAAGGTGGTTTGAACTTCTTTGCCCTGATCATTGATCCAAGGTGGCTCAAACAAATGTGAAGTTCATTTGCTCCACAAAACTTTCATTTGTATCTGTTTGACAAGCTGTCAACAACAATTGTTAACAACATCAGAAATACAGACAACAACTGGATGGCCTAAACTCTTGCTTCAACAAAAGAAACAGATTTCACAGCTTGTGAACACCTCCATGTCTTACATCTGCATACAAATGATGGACTAGATAACAAGCCCACAAAACATGCCTTTAAACAAATGACTCTTCAAGTCAAGCATGTAGAAAAAGACCATTAGGACTCTTTTCAAAAGATGAAACACTTCATTATTATCTCCATCTTGGAGACCAAGTTAACTTCTCCCAAGTTAACATGGCATCACATGCATGTCAAAGCAATCAACCCTACAAGTTAATTACACATACATGTTCAGAACAAGGAAAACGTCAACATCCCTGTGTCCATGCACATCATGGTCATGCATGCATTTCATCCTTCAACTTTCACTTAAGTACACTCTACTTTCGAAGCTGAAATGAAATATAATGTTGTCGCAATAAAGTGAGTCTCCTACTCAACTTTTCCATTCACCTTCTTGGTAAGAACCTGCAATTTGCATCTCATTAACAAAGAAATGCAAATAGATGTAGCAATAGACATGCAATCTTAATCGGATAAGAACTCTAACCGTTTCTTACCAATCCTTTTCAAAGGTACTACCTTTGTCTTCACATTAGCATCTTCATCTGAATCATCCTGAGACACATCATTCATGGAATCTTCCTTTCCATTTCTACCATCTTTTCTTTCCACTTTCTTCAGCTTTTGTGGAAGGATTGCTGGATTCAGAGTCCAACATTTTGCAGCAAGATGTCCTTGCTTATGGCAGTAAGTGCACTGCATGTGCATCCTCTTGACAACATGATTTGCCTTGTCCAATGGACCTTTGGCTTCTTGCTTCTTTTCCTTCAAAAGTTTCCTGTATGTGGCCATTCTCTTCCAACATTCTAGAAACATTATGGTTATCCAACCCACAAAAGGAACATCAATTCTTTTTCCATACATATGTGGAAATTTATCATGCTTTTGCACAATCAAAAGGAAAATGTTTAGAACCAGATTTATACCTGCCTCTTTCACCTTTATTGCCTTCATGAGGAGGTGAAGCAAATGAAGAAGTGGCTCCCTTTGGAACATCATCACTCTCTTCAAGGCTGTCAGAGTTTCCACAACTCTCTGGTTCAAGTGTGTGCTTCTGACAACCTGCATCCTGCAAATGATGTTTCAAGCCATTGCATTCCTCCTAAATACAATCTTCACACTCTGCAATGCAACCCCTTCTTGGAGCTATTTTAATGGCCTTCATGGCAGCTTTGGAACTTTCTCCATAAGCTTGTCCATAGCCAAGACCCAAATACTTAGGCCTTTCCTCAATCATTATTGGCTCAACAATACCTTGTGCATGTTTACCCAAGCCTTTTCCTTCATAGCCCATCTTGGACATTAGCTTGGAACCTATGCCTTTGGTATGTTTTTCAAAAGAACCAATATGAGCATTCTTAGAGGAATTTGAAGACAAACTGGAATGGTTTACCTCTTTATCAAGCTGATACTTGACTAAGGCTTTTTGGGCAACAAAGAGCTGTGTCTCCAACTCATGCATCCTTCTCAGGTTCATATTTGCAATATGAAGTTGCCTCTCCATTTCCTGCGATTTGTCCGTAAGCAACTGCTTCTTTTCCTTCATGGAATTCAACTGCTCTCTAAGTATGCTGTTCTTTCTTCCATCCTCATACATTTCTCTCACCATATTCATCATGGTGGAAAAGTCTTGCTTCATGTCTTCATCAAAGAGTCTTGTGGTGAAGAAAGAAGAATTCGAGGACTCACTTGTAGAAGTTGTCATTATGCCAATGAACAAAAGAACCTTAAACAAGATTAAGAAAGAGCTTATTCAGCTACCTTTTGCAACAAACCTCTTGTGCTCCAAGGATTGCTTTGAGGTCCTTTGGGATAGAAGAATGCCTTCAACCCTTCTTCCTTCTTGTCCTTCCTGGACTGAGGTATCAATAGCTTTCCCTTCACCTCTGCAAACTCAAACAATAGTCAGTCTGCAAACAAGCATACAATCAACCTTTGATTGTTTAAACACCTTTTAGACGAGCAAACTCTGCTCTGTCAATCAAGCATTCTGATATGACCTTCTTTGAAGGTGTGGTTAATTGATCTTAAGCTCTATACCACATGATCTGAAAATGGGGCACTTAGGCTTCTTGTCTAACTTACAAGAACCTCTCCCACTTCCAAAGCTTATTTATTCCCCAAGTCTTTATGATTAACCAATGCAGAATTAAATATATGCTTGAAAATAAGGTGTATGCTTATGTTTATTGTTGACTGTTTATGTGTTTTTAAGTCTATTTGCTTGAACTGATATAACAACAACTAAAGCAGCAGATATAATGCAGCAATAAAACAACACACATAAGACAACAACTTAATTAGGAGTTCACCCAAAACTCTTGGGCTACGTCTCCATGAGCTCTGGTTAACTCAATTAGGCTCTCTGGGATTATGACAAAATCCTTTTACAAGCTCTTGGCTTAACTCCACTGTTTTACACATAAACAATGGGTTTAGACACCATTTTATCCCTGGCCCTTGAAACTTTCGGCTCTTCTGCCTCTCGGCTCTCACTCTGGCTCTCGGCTCTGGCTCTGGCTCTCGACTCTGGCTCTGGCTCTTGGCTCTGGCTCTGGGCTCTGGCTCTTTGCAGCTCTCTGGCTTTTACGTAGCTTTCTGCGCTCCTGTCTCAGCGTTGCCCTTAGCATTGCCCTTCTCTGTCATTTTGTGGCTTTTAAGCCAATCAACGCTGTCTGTTCGTTTCCTCTTCTGGGCTCTCTGGCTCCCTGTCTCTGTCCGCTCAAATCCCCTTTGAGCATTAGCAGTCATTGCTAAATGCCTTCAGGGATGGTGGCCACCTGTTCTGTAATGGAAGGGACCATCGGGCCTTTGAAATCCCCAAAAATAATGTTCTTTGTTTACAAAGAGAAACACTGTAAAACACGGGAAAAATCCGCCAAATCACTGTTTATCGGACTTCAAATATTATGAATTCCACCCTATATTCCCTTTGGATCTGTCTTTGGGCGTGATCACAAGTGATTGTTGATCAACGGTTATTATTGATTTTGGGTGGCTAACGCGCATGGAGATTACCCACCCGAAAAGGGTGGTTTTCTTTCTCCGGCGCCTAGCCACGTGGCAGCCAGTGTATGGGCTCGGGCGGAGCTTGGCCAAAACCACTTACCGCCTACGGCCCGCCCGAAATCCCGCTCGTTTCGTGGTTTCCTTTATATTTGAAAATTACATTAAAACACTGAAAACATCGCAAAATGGCTTTATGGCGGACTTGAAATGTTATGCAACTGCATTTACAAACCCTTTTGGGTCCAGTTTCATCGCTTATCGCATCGCATATATGCTTTGGGTAAAATCCCAAATACATAGGAAATACGTGAAAATCCGAATTCCCAAACTTGAAATTTTATACAATCGGGCTTTGAAAACTTATCGGGTTCGGCCTTTTTATCGGCATTGGGGGTCGTTGATCGTCGATTCGGCGATTGCAATGTCGCTAAGCCGGGTGTTCTGTGCATTGCCGATGCCGATTCACCGATTCGATCATTGGCGATTGGCGTTTCGCATGATCGTAATCCCCAGATCCAGGGTCCCGATATTGCATATGTGTCTGCCTCCGATTCGATACATAGGGTCGGCGGATCGAAGGTTTCTCCCCTTTCTGCTTAAGTCTACTCTTTTGCCCTAGTCCGATGCAATTTCCCTTTATAAGGGTTTTTTGCCCATTTTAGAGGATTTTTCCTCTTTTTCTAAAGAACATAGGGCATCTTCTTTCTGCGATAACTCCTGCATCCTAAGTCCATTTTTGCCCATTCAAGTTGCAGTAGATTTAGAACGAAAAAATCTCTACAATGGGGCTATTTCCAGGAACTTCCTTGGACTTTCATTTTTCTCTGTGAGGAGCATTTAGACTTAGGAGTCTATCCGAAATCCATTTTGGATCACACAACAACAACAACAGACTGTGAAAGTGAAATGCCAACACTATGACCGAGTTGGCCACATGAAAGATCACTGTTTTGATCTTCATCCATGTAAGCATTGTCATAAAACCAATCATTCTTCAAATAGATGCTTTAGAAACAAACCTCCTGCAAGAACAAAGATTCATCTTGGATGGATCGCTTCTTGGCAATGGGCTTCAACAACCAAGAAGATATTTTGCTCATACAACAGGATTTGTTCTCGAATATTGAAAAGTCTTGCAGTTGGGTTTTCTCCATCATCGCACCTTGTATCTGACAGGGGGAAATTATGGTCATCTACAAGCTTCAAAGCCACATCAAGCGAGCCTGAGCCACAACCTGCCATACCAGATTCAGAGTTGTAGCTAGAGACAAAGATGCCCCTGATCATGCCTTCAGTTGGTGATGCCTCTTCAAAGAATTGGGGACACTTCCTCTAGCAGAAGACTTCAACTTCTTGCCAGTTTTGGCAGAGTTCCAGGAATTGCATTAAGCATTCCAGAGTTGTTGGTCATCCTTAAACCATCATAGGTTGAGACCTTCCTTTTTAGGTTGAGATTCTCCCTTTTATGCGAGGTGAGACCTCTCTTTCATGGTTGAAGGTTTCCCTCTTCAAAACACGAGGAACACTTTCTCTAGCAGAAGACCTGAGATTCATGCCAAACTTGGAAGAGTTCCTGGAACTGCACTAAGCGTTCCAGTGTTGGTGGTCATTCTTAAACCACCCCCCTTATACCAACATTTCAGAGAGCACATTCAGCCTAATGTTACCATGCATGTTTTTTGCACATTTTGTATTAGAGCTCTCTTCTTGGACTCATACATACCCCTTCGGATTAAGGGGGGGAATGTTGGACGCTTAATCCTTTATGGGTTGGTGTAGAATGTGAACAACCATGAGAGTCCAAGAGACCTTGGGATGTGGAACCCAACTGTCACACAAATGTACTATAAATGCATATCATGTCAATAATAATGCAATTCAATGTTTATCATCCATCCTTGCTGTTTACATTCCATGTGACTTTAACACTGCTAATACTGAAATAAAATCAGAATACTCTGTTCAATCCAAAGCTTGGGTATCTTTGATTGATATCGTATCCTTAGTCAGAAATTGATGGTGTATCTCATCCCTCCGCATAGGACAAAAGTTGGATAAAGGGTTGACCTCATAATTGAAAATAGACTTATAACCGAGTCTAAACAAAACAAATAAGGTTGGAATTCGTAGGAAATGCTATATCCCAGAGAATGTAGTATGAACCAAAAAGTGGTAATCTCCAAACAATACAAAATGCTAGTGAATCTCGCCTTTAAGTAGCACTAAATGTTGATCCTCAAGATAGCTCCAAAGACATTTGGTGAACTGACACTCCTAGAAAGTATACTTCATTGTATCTGTGCAATGGTAAATGGGACAAAGGCCATCAGAAAGTCCACTCCTGGCCAAACAGGTCTTCTATGGGATCCTCTAATGGACTAACAACCAAGCAAAAACTTTCAACTTATGAAAGAGCTAAATTGACCAAACACTATGAAGTCTACACTCCCATCTATCCTCTGGATCCTTGAACACCCAACATGCAGTGAGGACTAGGCATAACATATACCTTGGATGAAACACTGAATGTAGTTATCGAGAGTCACACTGGAGAAGCAATCGACCAAAGCTCTATCCCCATTCCCTCAAAAACAACCCAAGCATCACCCTTGATATTTCTGAGAGGTAAACTTGGTTGTGTAGGTTGGTGTGATGATTCTAGCCTTCCAAAAGTTGGCACATTGGTGGATGTTGCTTTAGTTGTGCATCATGCTCTTCATGGACCAACGTCATTGTTATCACCTAGTCATGTTCTAGTCACTTTCACTTTGTGTTGCATGGTTAGTTCATTGAGTGTCCTCTAACATGGTGACATAATGTTTTCCTAGTTTCATTCATGTTCCATGACATTTCACCTAGGTAATTTTTTTGTTGCAAGCATATCTTCACCTTTTAGTTTTTCCTAGTTGAATCCCACTTCACGCTGACATTTTCATCACACTTCACCATTTTTCCTCGGTAGCTTGTTTATCACATCACATTCCTACTTTTCACCTAAGTAAAATTCACCCTTTACACTTACATTTCACCTCATTCCATCTCCTAGAAGGTGCGTTGTTAGGGTCCAACCCTAACCCCCTTATTTATGTAATAGGGTCGAGTCATAGTTATAGCTAGTTAAAGAGTCAATAAAGCCCGTATTAATAATTGTAAGTGGTTGACCCGCATTTAAAGAAAGGGACCACAGTTAGTTGCAAACAGGCCATGGTATTAGATAGATGGTATTATGAGAACCATGGTACCGACCCATGGTATTGCATGTATGAATCCTATATAAAGGATAGAGACTCCCCATTGAGGAGCATCGTGTCTCATTTTGTAATCGAGCTATGCTTTGTTGGAGGTTGCCCCCTCGAAGAGGCAAGTGAACATTGCTTTCATCTCTGAATAATAAAATACTTGCTGTTTTTTTCATTTTGTTTCGTGTTCTGGGTTGTATTCTTCATATATTTGGTATTCTAGCATCTTCTCGCAGGACAAGAGCATAACAAGTGGTATCAGAGCGCTTTCTAGGGCCTGTGGTATCTCCATTTTTAGCAGAATTTTTTTTAGGCTAGAGACGTGTTTCAACATCTTTAAACCACGGGATCTGTCGTTGAGCGCATAAACCTATGGATTTGGGGAGGCATGCACGCAGGAAATATAAGAGGTGGTCACGCTTGTTGGACTCCTTTGTAACCCCTGTGGGTACCCCTTCGAGTAGTAGCGCATTAGACAGAACCGTGCATGGACTGTCTTCCACGTACCCTCTGGGTATATTGGAAGCCCCCTAGGCTCACCTGAAACCTCGTCGTAAATAAATCGTCGGCTGTCTTGTTGCTATAGTACACTAAGAACAACACTCGGGGAGATTACTTGCGCGTACGATAGGGTAGTTGGGTAGTATGACTAAGGGCACGTTGATCCTCTTTAGTTAGTGCCTTGAAAGGTTGGGCTGAGTACTATTGTTGGACCCTTATGTATATTGTGATCTGTAGCACTTGACACTACTTGAGACCATAGTTCCCTCGTCTCTTTGAAGATCGCCCATTATCTTCTTTGCCAGATCAGATCTAGTAGTTGGAACTTGGGGTTCTGTCGTCGCCGCAACAATCAGATCCACCAGTTCAGGGTCTACCGCCACAGTACCATTCAGATCTAGCAGCTGGGATTCTGTCGCCGCCGCAGTCCAACTCACATGCAACAGTTGAGGGTTTCGCAGGAAGATTTGAACATTTGTGTAGGGAGGCTTGTGGCTCCTATACCTGGGGGCGATTCTGACAGGACATTGGGTAGGATTAAGTTTTCTGGAAATTGGCCACTGTAGTATTGATAAGTGGGGAGTAAAACAAGGCCTTCTCGGGATGCTTATAAGCGACTTAGCCCATAAGAATTAGGACGATGAGCTGATCGAGGTGGTACCATTCACTTGTTAGCTTCAATTTTCAGGTGGTCCCAATATTTTTCAAGGTAACGACAAGTGACCAGGATCGATGTATGGTAGAAATTAGAGCTCAAGCCATGGCCAACGAGAAGATCGAGAGCCTTGAAAAAGAGTTGGCTTCTTTCAAGCGCCTAGCGGACCAGATGCAACAATTCATGGACACAGTCACAAGGTGCAAGTCGGGGTTGCAATCAGAGACATATGGTTTTCATGAAGACCTTGAAGGCGAATCTAGCCATCACCTTCACTTCCATGGAAATCACCAACATTCCCACCTTCGATCACCCAAGATGGACATGTACAAATTTGATGGCTCTAATCTGGCAGTATGGGTAGCAGAAATAGACCAATATTTCACTCTGAATAACATCGTAGATGATGAAACTAAACTATGTGTGGGAGGCCTTTACTTGGACCAAGAGAGATGGCAATGGTGGCAGTGGCATCATAAATGCTATCCAGGGAAAATTACTTGGCAGGCGTTCGCAAAATCCATTTGTGACTGCTTTGACTGCGAATCTAATTTTTTGGGTCGTCTTACTAAGCTTCAACAGACAGGCACAGTGAACGACTATATTACAGCCTTTGAGACATTGGCCATCTGCACAACAAGTCTGGGAGATGAATTCTACTTGGAATGTTTTATAAGTGGTTTCAAAGAAGCCATCCAAGCCCACGCCCGGATGCACCACCCATCCACATGGATGGAAGCTTGCAAAAACGCTATCGAAGTGGAATGTGCTTTAGCTGCCCAGTCGCCTCGTCCAAATTTCATAGCCAAGGGGTGCCCCACCCAGGCTCAGGGCACTATCCAAACACTTAAGATTCAAAAGGTGTCCCCCGCAAAAATGGCTGAAAGAAGAAAGCAAAGATTGTGTTACTACTGTGATGACAAATACTCCCAAGGGCATAAATGCAAGGAACCCAAATTCTTTCAAATTGATGTTACTGATCACAACTCATTTGAGGAAGCCCCACCCTTTGATGGACCAGAGGAGGAAGATGAGGACAACCAGCAAGACAATGAGCTCCCAACTACGCCAAAAGAACCAGTTATCTCGCTCCATGCTTTGGCAGGCATTTCTGCTCCCCAAACTCTCAAAATCAGAGGTTTTATTAAACATCGCCCTGTGTTAGTATTGATTGATAGTGGTAGCATGCATAACTTTATCCATCAGGGAGTCGCCGAAGCTGTTCATTGTTTTGTCAGAGCATTCTCTAATTTCTAGGTCCAAATTGCTGATGGGAGGACAATGAAATGCAAAGGCTGTTGTGAAAATATCAAACTTCAGATGGGAGATTACCACCTAAAGACCCACATGTTGTGACATTGTCTTGGGTGCTGAATGGCTCCGCACACTAGGCCCAATCACAATGGATTTCCAGGAGTTATATATGAGCTTTAAGGAGAATGACCACATGCATACCCTCCACAGACTCCAGGCAGGTGCTCCTATCATCAGCTCGCATCGAATGTAAAAATTGTTGAAAAAGGGCCGTCATGGAGTTATTGCTCAATTTAATGCCATTTAGGCCATCGAGCCCACTACTCTTCATATTCATCTTGAGATGCAACAAGTCTTAAACCGCCACCCACAGTTCTTTGACAAACCTAACGAGCTTCCACCCTCTAGAGGGGAACATGATCATCACATCACTTTGGTCCCAGGGGCACAACCACCGAACGTGTGCCCATATAGATATCCTTTCGCCCAAAAGAATGAAATTGAAAAAATCATCAAGGAACTCTTGGAATTAGGTGTCATTCATCCTAGCATCAGTCCTTATTCATCACCTGTGGTCATGGTGCTCAAGAAAGATGGGGAATGGCGCATGTGTCCAGACTTCAGGGCCCTCAACAAGCTCACGGTCAAAGTTAAATTCCCTATCCCGGTTGTTGATGATTTGACGGATGAACTAAATGGTGCTCAATTCCTTACTAAGCTAGATCTTCGCTCGGGCTATCACCAAATACGCATGAAAGAAGTAGACATTCCCAAGACTGCTTTCCGAACTCTTGAAGGCCATTATGAATTCATGGTCATGCCATTTGGTCTCTGTAATGCCCCATCCACTTTTCAAAGCCTCATGAATCACCTGCTCAAAGCATATCTCAGAAAATTTGTCCTTGTTTTCTTTGATGACATTCTCATCTATAGCCTCATCTGGGAAAAACATCTTCAGCATGTAGACCTGCTCTTGCAACTGTGTCGGAAGCATAAATTATTTGTCAAATTGTCCAAGTGCTCTTTTGGCATGGAAGAAGTCGAGTATTTGGGCCACATTATGGGTCGTGAAGGTGTCAGGGTGGATCCCAAAAAGATCCAAGCAATGCAGGATTGGCCCCAACCAAAGACCTTGAAGAGTTTGAGAGGATTCTTGGGTCTCATAGGCTACTATCGCAAATTTGTCCGCAATTATGGTCGCATTGCTAGACCCCTCACTCACCTTCTCAAGAAAAAGTCATTCCTCTGGACTGATGAAGCACAACAGGCATTTATGGCTCTCAAACAAGCCATGTGTTCCACTCCCGTATTGGCACTACCTGACTTTACCAAATCTTTTGTGATTGAATGTGATGCTTCAACTATGGGTATTGGGGCTGTCTTAATGCAGGAAGGTTGACCCTTAGCTTTCACCAAACAACAACTAAGTGGGAAACATTTGGTACAATCTACCTTTGAGAAGGAGATGATGGGCATCTTACATGCAGTAGATACCCGGTGACCATACTTATTAGGGCGGTGTTTCCAAATGCGCACAGACCATCAAAGCCTCAAATATTTTTGGAGCAACATCTATCCTCGCCACATCAAAATAAATGGCTGGCCAAAATGTTGGGATATGATTATGAGATAATTTACAAGAAAGGGCGTGAAAATGTAGTAGCGGATGCTTTATCACGCCAATTTGAGGATGACAACACCTTGCTAGCAATCTCTCTTCCCATTCCAGATTGGATTGAAGAAGCCCACAAGGAATGGTTTTCACATCCTTCTCTATCCCAACTCATTAATAACGAGCAGATCCTAATTCCACACTGGGCTACTCTTGGAAGGATGAGATTCTTCGCTATAAGGACAGAGTAGTGATGTCACTGGCATCCACCCTCAAAACACGCATTTTGGCAGAGTTGCACTCATCTCCCACTGCAGGCCATACATGCTTTCAAAAGACTTATGCTCGCACTCGTCGTTCCTTCTTTTGGACAGACATGAAAATTGACATTCTTACTTTTGTAGATGAATGCCATGTGTGTCAACGCCACAAAGAAGAAACAATCAAGTCCCCAGGCACCTTACAACCATTACCCATCCCTGCCTCAATCTGGACGGATGTTTCTATGGATTTCATTACTGGTCTTCCAAAGTCAGGCAACAAGTCAATCATCATGGTGGTTGTGGACAAACTTTCTAAGTATGCTCATTTTTGCGCCCTACCCCACCCATATACCCCCGCTTTGGTGGCTCAATCTTTCATGGACCAGATCTTCAAACTGCATGGCATGCCCACTTCCATTGTGTCTGATCGTGACCCGATCTTCACCAGTAACTTTTGGTAAGAACTTTTCAAGCTACAAGGCACCCAACTGCAACTAAGTACTTCCTATCATCCCCAAACTGATGGTCAAACTGAAGCAGTCAACAAATGTTTGGAGACCTACCTCAGGTGCTTCACTTCAGAAAAGCATCATGGTATTAAGAGAACCATGGTACTGACCCAGGGTATTGCATGTATGAATCCTATATAAAGGATAGAGACTCCCCATTGAGGAGCGTCATGTCTTATTTTGTAATCGAGCTCTGCTCTGTTGGAGGTTTCCCCCTCAAAGAGGCAAGTGAACATTGCTTTAATCCCTGAATAATAAAATACTTGTTGTTTTTCTCATTTTGTTCTGTGTTCTGGGTTGTATTTCTTCGTATATTTGGTATTCTGGCATCTTCTCGCAGGACAAGAGCATAACATGCGTGGTGCATTTTGCATATAATTCCATAAGATTTGTATCATATTAACCCCTCATTTCTTACATTTCCAAATTTTCCAGTGTGAACACACCTAACCGCTTTGGGATATTTTAATTAAATGCTAAAGCCTTTGGTTGAGTTCCTAATTAATTGGCCTATTAGAACTTTAGTGTTATAAATCTTCATTAAGAGTAATTTCGTAAGTTCTATTTTTAATTTGTCACTAGAGGATACAACTTATGCCTATGTGGTACAAACATGAGACTAGGTGCTCCCCCTTTCTTGCACATGTTGAGGCAACCCACTAAAAAGCCAATTCATTGAGCCTAAACATTATCCTTGTTCACATGTGCCAGCTTATCCGCGCTTCATCCTTATCCTTTGGTGCACATTTTGAGGTTGTTGAGCTTTGAGTTGACTATGGGAGCTAACTATGCATGTGCCCTAAGGTTTTGACCCTCCACCTCATCGTGAGCACACATTCCTGGGGCATTAGGTGGTGTGCTCCACTATGAGGACTTAGTTATTCTTTATATGACCTTGTTAACACTTTGCACACATAGTCACTAGTAACTAGTTTGACTTGGTCAAAGGAGGTTCACATGCACATTATTTGAGGAGATTTATGATTTAATGTGGACCCATTTGCACAGATACTTAGGGCACATGATATATGGTAGGATCTTCATGGTTGAATAGGTCAAAGGTGGTTGGAAATGCACAGATATCAAGGGTGTGCTCTCTCTCACTCTTCTCAAGGGCACATGGATGCATAAATATTTATTATTATGGTGGTTCTTATGTGGACACAAGGCACTCCTTCCTAGGGTACATTGGAGGAAGGAGTATTTTGTTGTTTCAACAAACTCAAAGTGGTCAATAGAGCTCACATACTAAGGGTGCACTTGTTTGAAGGGTATTATATATTGTTCCTTGGTCAAAAGGCTTCTAGAAGAAGCACTCAAATCATTACACTTGGCATTTGTATGCATATCTAGTAGAGCGCCTTCATCATGGAGCTTGACACATGGCATTCTCACACCTAGTTGTAGGTGTGCCTTACCTCTTTCACCAAGCATTTTGTTATTATTTTGGAGGTGTTTATTTCTAGAAGAGCACCCTTGCACATGAGCAAGACAAATGGCACTTGGATCTCACCTTTTATGAGCTAGAAGGTTGAGGAAGATGAGCTGTGGCATCACATTCATCTGCAAGATTGTATCTAGTATTTTCAATGGCTTTTGACCTAATTTGTGCACTTATGCTATTATTGTAAATTTTTAGCATTTTCTAATATTTTACTTGGATAATCACACAAGGAAAATATTATTTTGTTGTAGTAGAGTTGCGCTAAAACTTATATAAGGGTTTTCTCTAGGGACAATTTTAGCGACGGAAATTTATTTTAAAGTTTAGAAACCTTGGCGAATTTTAGTATTCCTTAATATGCTAACTTTAAATTTTTTAGTGATATCCTAATAAAAATACTCAAATTTCTAATGATTTTATATATAATCTCTTTAATTTTTTTACTATATTTAAGGTGAAATAACTATATATTATAAAATTTGGGTGAATTTTTTTAGAAAGAAAAGGGAATTTGGCGATTTTTTTTTGGCAAAAAGCATGAAAATTTAGCCCACCTACGAATATTAGCCCCTAAAATTTTCCATGGTTTTCTCTCTCCATTTGCATCTGAGGTCTTTTGAATGAAAGAACTTGTGAGTAGAAGTGCTCCAGGCTTTGGAATAAAGGTGTGTTATATTTGTCTAATTTATGATATAGTGTATGTACAATTTCATTTATTTGTGGCAGATTTTATTTTAGGCACACCATTGGAAGCTTCAATTTACAGGTTTATGGTTGCTAGAGTCAACACAAGGCCACAAAAGAACAATGTCTATACATTGGAAAGGATCAAGATTATATCTTTCTTCCCTATCTTCCCAATTCCCTTTGTGTTGCTTACCTTTTGTTCTTGTTGGTAGCTCATGCAAGTACTTTTGCATAGGTCAAGTGTTAAGGTGTGTGGAAGTTGCCTAATTACCTATTCACCTTGGCAATTACCTTATTTATTAAAGAATTTTTTTTTTTTAGAACCATGAATTTAATATAATGAAATGCAAAGGTTATTTGCATTAGTGAATTAGATAAATCACACCTGTTGATCTCAAGTGAAGTTGAGATTTATTCTCAACCATCAATCACTTTGGAGATTAGGGTTGATGATTTAGTCATAACTCAAACTTATAAAAAGAAGGTTGGGCTAAGGGAGAAGATACATTATTGAGCACAAGACACTGTGAGACAAGTAAGGATCTCAACAATGAGTGGAGAAGGACATTCGCTCAAGTGTGCAACAACCAAAGGGAGAAAACAAGGAGCAACAAGTTAGAGGAATATTCAGCAGCTGAATTTGCAGCATAGACACATGTGAGTTGTAAATCGATCCTAGGAAGCTGTACAACGTTGGCAGGGGTAGAAATCAGCTCGGGCAGGTTTGGAACAACATGAAAAGGGAAGTACAGACCACATGTGTTTTAGATAATCCATGAAATTCTGATTTGCTAATATGAGCAATCTGTAATAAAATTTCTTCTCACATAAACACAAAATTCCTCTCCTCTACTAGATGCAGTGGAATAGGAACATAAATAAAAGCACAGTCACACAACTCGAAACACAGAATTATCTAGGGAACCCAACCGGGAAAACCCTCTACTTATTTGAGACTTTTATTTTTAGAAGAACTGACCAATAGATCTCTTACAAAATACAACTGTTTCAATCTGAAAGACACACTTGTCTTCCATGCTTGTTCTAAGCTTGAAACCCTTGCAAGATTGTTGATCTCTGCTGCCCTCTACGAATCTGTGTACAAGCTTCTCTTGCACACTCTTCCTCTCACAAGCTCCATGCACAAACTTGTGCTTCCTATTACATGGTCTCACCAACTTGTGCTCACCAAAACAACGATTAAACTTGTACCTTCGTTTCTCCTTTTAAAACCAATTCGAATGGTTAAAATTAGAGAGTTTTCTAATTAAGGAATGGTTTTGTGATTGATTGAGTTAGCATGAATTAACTGCTCATGCAACTTGTCCTATTTCAAGTCAACCACTTGAAATTCAATCACTTGTGTTTTTCCTCAATCAACTCACACTAGAAAATCAAGAACTTGATTTTCAATTTCAAGTTTCAACACATCAGTTAACTGTATCCTAACTCGTCCTAATTTTTAGTGGCTGATTGCTAAATTATAGGAACTCATCCTAATTTATAGGGAATCTCCTAATTTTTAGGAACTCTAGTCATGCACAAGGAGGAACTCATTCTGGCTCCTATGATTAAGGCACAAATCAAGGAACCCTTTTCTTGCTAATATTTTCAACATGTGTGCGACAGGGAGGTTGTACGAGCTCATGTGGAATTGCACATGCACGGGTAGTTAGAGAAAACTGGTCAGAAATTCCTACACGTGTGCGGGTGGGCAGAGAAAACTACTCAAAATTCCCACACATGCGTGTGCAGGCTATATTAGCATGTGGGCAGGTGGAAACAGGCTCATACAACAGTGTGTGGCTGTATTATTGAGGGCTGAAGAAAAATTTCTTAGCTGGAAGTTTTTAGGTTTTGCTGTGTGATTTTTCCTCAGTCACCCTTTATTTTCCTTGTTGGGAAAGCCTTTGTATGCTAAAGATTTTTAGAAAGACAATTTTTATGTTTGTTTGTTGATGAAATTGGCTGATTGAATTTATGCTTCCACTGAAAACCCAATTTTTATTTGTAGTTAAAATCCCAATGGTACATTTTGTCCAACAAGCTGAAAAATTGAATTAGAACAATAAGGAAAATTGCTTGAAAACAAATTTTCATCTACTGGAGTTACAAAATTAACATGGTATCAAAGCATTTCTGAAGAGGATGAGGCCGATTTTTGAATTTGCACAGCAGAAACCAACAATAATTTTCTTGTGGCTGCTAGAAGGTTTTAGCACAAGACAATTTTATTTGTTCAAATATGGAAATGGCAACTACGTCTCAGGTTTTAGGACACGTTGGATGGGGTTTCTAACTTCCTACCCTAGAAAGCAAGGGTTACATCGTTGTTGAAGGAGATGATCTTTGGGAAATCGTTTATAATGAGATTCAACCACCAATAGATCCAACACTTTTGGTAGTTCATGAGAAGAAGGATATTAAATCCTAGAGAGTCATCATGGTTGCTATGAAAGGACCATTTGATTCCTTACTTGGTAGAAAAAAGACAACCAAGGGAATGTTCAAAGCTCTGGATTTTTTCCAGAGAAACAATGTGAACCAGAAGATGATTTTAAAGAATAAATTAAGATCTATCTAGATGCCAAGATTGGACAACATGACCTTCTACTTCATGAAGATCACCCAAGTGTGTGACCAACTTGCAGCAGTTGAAGAAAAGGTGGAGAAGGTAGAACTAGTAAACATGGCATTAAATGGGTTCACCAAGTCTTGGGAACTATTTCTCAAAAGGGTTTGTGCTTGGGAGCAGCTTCCCAATTGGGTGACACTTTTGGATGATGCATCTAGGAAGAGGCTTGAGAAGAGTCTAAGGCTAGTTAGTAAGGAGGTGGAGAGGAGAACCTAGCCTTCATGAGTCAAGTCAAAAGAGGCAAAGAAAAGGGTTCCACCAAACACATCGATGAAGGGTCAACCTCACAGTCGAGCAAGAAGGACTTGAGTAAAATACCGAAATCAAGTACTTCATTTGTCACAAGAATGGGTACTGTTGACCACTGAAAGTCCATTTGAAGATATGTCAAAGACTCCATGCCCAGAGTACACCTCAAAGCATTCCAGCGTCTTCAGAACAATCAAAATTCCAGAAATTCCAAAGCATTCCTCTTCTTCTTCTCAGCAATCTGTTGTGTAGATTCCGCACCCCTACGAGGATATTGTAAAAGTGATTCTAGTATGATGAAAACGAGTCATGTAACAGGCTTGGATAGCTTAGGACTTTATTAGCAAGTGAGTTCACTCTATGGAGTTTTTTTCCTTAGCTCATTATTTGTGTTTTTTAACACTTATAATCAGTGAAGTTTTTCTCCTAGATTTATCCCAAAGCTAGAGTGCGACTTGATGGTAGAGTCTTAGGTGAGTCCTAGTGTCTAGTGTCAATATATATTATCATACCAGATCATCTCTAAAGTTTTGCGAAATTTGGTTAAGTCTAAGGGTCAATTTTTAATTGTTAAAATTTCCTGCTAGACGAGATTTTCTATGTAATTTTTGATGTAAGATATAATAAGTGTTGTTTAGAGAAATTGTTAGAAATACTGGCAGGGGGGTGAATTAGTATTTCATTCCTTTTCACAATTGATTAGTTCATTCAACATACAAAGCATTAATGAGAACATAAAAATCACATCAGTAACAGCACAAGATTTGGCTCAATAATAAGCTCAGTTATGTATGATGTACATGTTTTTGCTCAAATTGTACAGGGAATATGCGACAACGATTAGGGTGGGGGCGTCACTCTGATCCCTGTCCTCTCCGTTCTAGCCATCTCCTAACAACAACAGAATATGGGGGGTAGTCTCTATGGATGTGAAGATGAAAAACCTGTCGGCAACTGACAAGTCCGGGAGACACAACTGAATGGCATAGCAACTTGGTTAATTTAGCAAGTTTAATGATTTGATTAAATTACTTTGAAAGACCAGTGCCTTAAATGGAGTCAAAATACTTGCTTTATGTGAATTATCTACTAAGCCATCAGATGAATAGTTGTTGCTTTAGGATGCTTCACTATCCTATATGAAAATGCAACACCTAAAATCTAAGTGAAATGCACGATCTTGATTAATTTTAAATTAGATGCCTAACTAGGTGAATCTTTCCTCTCAACTTTTTGGAAGCGAGTCTCTAGTGTAGGTTGTGAGCGAGAAATGTAGGGGAAGATAGCAAATGCTATATTAACAATACCACCACTAGAGTTCTAACCACTCAATGCCTCCAACGCTGTAGAGACTATGGCTCTGACGACTACAAGTTCACCGCGTTAACCACAAAAGAGGGTCTAGGCTTCACAAGCTGGGTGAGAAAGGTGGTCCTATTTTTCTATCAACCAAGCTTATGTTTGGAGGTAAATTTATTAGTGCAAGGCTAATCCTAGAATGCAAGTGCAAAATATGAGTGGTTATCTTTAGGTGAAGGTTTTAAAAGATCTTAAGTACTTAGAGACAGCTTACAGTGATATTCAATTTAAAACAATGAAGTATTTAACAATGTATAATGATGATCTTCACCACAAGAAAGTTCTCAATGAACTAGATAGATAGTGCCAAAAATGTTCTCAAGATTAATTGCTCATGAAATGACCATAAATAAACAAATTCAATGCTTCTTTCAACAATGCCAATTAGATAATGAAAATCTTGAAACACAATTAGCAACTTCTTAAGATTACTTCAAGATTACGCTTATCACAATTATGATTATCAATTGAGTGCTTTAAGAGTGATCTGATTAGCAAGATTACAAACTTAGATGTGAAGCTCACTTGCAATACACAATGTTAGTATGCATATCACCAAGATAGATCCACAAGAAATCCAATAACAATATAGCCACTTATCCAATATCCAATTTCAATGATAGCAGTGACAAGTAGAGATATTTCAATGTCACAACAATGCTAGCTATCAATAAGAAAAAGAAAATATTATCCTTTAGAGCAATAAACTAATCTTATCCAACAATGAACAATTCAACAGCCTGTTAGAGAACTTATGTTCTCATTTAGATTTGCCAATTAGATTAAAATGTGAATTATGAGATGCTTATGCAAGAATGCAATGCATGCAATGTGCAAATGAATGTAAGCAATGCAAAAATGCAATGAGATGCAAGATGGAGCAATCAAGAGACCAATAATTGCAGTAGTAAGAAAAACACCCAAACACACTAGAAAACACTTATCCAAGATGCACAAGGATGCAAGGAACGAATGCCAAGTGAAAAAAGATGATTGTCAACAACTTTTCACACCGCAGCTATGCTTATATCAGACCTTATGCTGTGCATATCAGATTTAAAATTAACGCTACAGCCTTAAAAAAAATGGCAAGAATGCCAAGTGAAAAGAGATGATTGTCAACAACTTTTCACACCACAGCTATGCTTATATCAGACCTTATGCAGTGCATATCAGATTTAAAATTAACGCTACAACCTTAAAAAAAAATGACAAGATATGCCAAATAATGCAATTCCAACTAATGCCAATGACTTACCAATGATGAAATATGCTTGCAAGTAACTTATTATGCCACTGTTATGTTATTTTACCACTGTTGTAGATGATTTTAGATGGTTGTAGCAAGCGTATCAGACCTTGAATTTACCCAACAGTCCACAAAACTTCTCTTACATGCAATCAATTCAACCACAAGACTAATTTTTTAATGCCTTAAGTGAATGATTAGTGAATTTAGGATTATTTTAGATGTGTTATGTCCTGAATACATTGCTGTCATAAAATACTTCAGAAGTATAATTGAAAACTGTGATGACAAAGAGGGATTAGAGGGCAAACCAAGAGGCCAAATGGCCTTGTTTGTGACTAGAAAGGCTTCCAATGAACTTGACTGCCTGTAACCACCAAGTTAGCTCCAAAATTGCTGCAAAACAAGATGTCACTAGTTAGAGATAAAATGGCAATGCAAACCAACCCAATGACTGAAGAATGGCCAAATGAGGGCTAGAAGGATAGGCTAGGGCTAGATGAGGGGCCACAAGGGCCAACGATGAGGCTAGAAAGGCCAAGGAAGGGCAACGATAGGCTAAGAGAGGCTAGAAGAAGCCACGACTAGGGGAAACAAGCCCAATAGGGCTGCCGGAAGGGAAAAGATGCCAAAGAGGGGGCCGAGAGGGGTAGAGGCCCTTCTAGGGTCACAACAAGGCCTGAAATGGTCTGCGACTAGGGGAAAATCCCTCTAAGGGTTGCGACAAGGGCAGAGAGGCCCCACAGGGGGCTGCGGCTAGGGGCTAAGGCCCTAAAAAGCGTCGCCAAGAGCCTTAGGAGGGTTGACGACAAGGGATCAAGGCCCTAAGGGCTTGCGGCCTTAGGGAACAAAACCAAAAAGGCCTGTGATTCACCCAAACAAGGAGAAAAAGCCTGACACAGAGGGAGAAAAGACCACAGCTAGGCCTTAGAAGCCTTAATTTTTTTTGGAACCTTGCAATCACAAACACTGCCATAAAATTGCTTCCTTAGGGCCAGTGTCTTCCTTTCATGGCTGGATGTTGAGCTTCGATGAAGATTATAGGCTAGATCTTGCCTTCCTAGGCCTAGATTTGCCCCAAAACTCCAACAATTTTCCTTGAGAATTTGAAGATTCACCTCCACAAATGAATGAAATAATTCCAAAACCCCCAAATATATATAAAAATTTAAAAAACTCCAAAAACCCCAAGTGCTACAAAATAAAACAAGGGTGAGAAAATAATTTTACAAATATTTACAAATGTACAATACTTGCAAAACAATTTTTTAGCTCTCATTAGCATGTTAAATCTTCAGCTCAAGAACAAATAAAAGTTTTGGAGAAGATTTTTAAATAAATTGCATGGATGAATAATTTCGAAAGATAGACCAGCCAAAACCCTCCTGCAAAATAGTTCACCACAATGAAAGCTTAGAGCCCAAACAAAGTTAGCTCTTCCCCACAGTTTGTGAACTTGGAGCCCAAGGGCTAGCATACCTGTAAATCTCTATAAATTCTCAAGATAAACTGTTAATTCATATAGTGAACCAGATCACCTAAGATAAATCTTACTAATAAAATGTTCTTAGCATCGACAAATAAAATAATAGTTGAAAAAATATTTAGCACAATATAGGATAAACACATAACCAATACATACCACAGATCAACAGATAGAAGAACACCATGAACTGAACCGCAAAGTCTTTCTATTATGATAATTTTTTTTTCCAACAGAGCAACAACTCAGTACAAGCGTTACAAAATTTATCTCATCTAAAGATGGGAAATAGAAGCTCAATAGCGTCTTTATATAGAGAAAACCCCTCCAAGTGGAAAATAATGGCTAGTTGGCTTGATCCTCGTCAAAAAATCTCGACTGTCGAAAATAACTTGATCATTTTTTAATCTCCACCGTCGAATTTTTATTTTTGAGGAAAAATTCGAATTTCTCTTAAACACCATTTTTTATTAATTTAAAAACTAATATATTTTGGATTAATTTTCTCAAAATTTTGAATTTGACTTAACCACCAAGGTCCAAGGGCTCAAATTTTCTTAAAATATCTATTTTCTCTTGGTGGAGGATCTCCAAAAATTAATTTCTTTTTGACCGACGAGTTTTTGATTATTTTCCACTTGGATAGAAATTAATTTTTTTTATAATTTTTTTTGACTTTAAATTAATTAATTCTCTAGCTTAAGATTTTAATTTTATTTTGTCAGAAAAATTAATTGATTGACTCTAGAGGGGATTTAATTATTTTTCCACCCTCAAATACTTTAGCCATGGTATCTAATTGAGGGACCATGCACTAAAATATTTTTTACATCAAGATATTACAATTTAATTCAACCCTTAGAAAGGGAAATACACATTTAGACCAGACTCTCAAGACATTACCTAATTCTGTGACACAATATGATTTAGTATGAAACCAAGTGTGTTTATAATAAAATAGCTTAGCCATGGTTTCTGATTGCGAGGTACCTGTTGTCTCATAGAATGTGTAGGCACCGCGACAACGACTTAGATCAGGGGCTGTCACCATGATCTCCAATCTCTCCGTTTGAGTTGTCTCCCAATAACAGACTAAGGGGGGTAGACCCTATGGAAATGGAATGAGAGAATATTAGTTGGGAACCAATTAATCTGGGAGACATAGTTAAACAACCAATACTTGTTTAGATTGTGCAATATTTTGAAGGATTCAATTTGATTTGAGGAAAATGATACCAGTGCCTTGTGGAGTCAACTATGTTGCGAAGGAAATAAAGGCCAAATAATGGATGGGAAACTGGTGCTAAATGATTCAACTATCTTATATGCAGATGCAAAACTTAAAACCGTGTGAAATGAAGGGACTTTGTTAATTTTAGTTAAATGCATGTTCTAAGTTTGATCCCTCAATGCTTTTATCGACCAAGCTTATGCTTGGAAGTAAAATTTTAATGTGAAAGTACTAGCTTAGTATGCAAATACAAAGTGAAATGATGTGATGGCGAAAGGAGGGCCTAAAATATGAGTTATTCTGAAGTATGTCGTGAATGTTTTTAACTTAAGGCTCAGAAAAATGATCTTAATGTGAAAACAAATACTTATACCAACAATGTAAAATATGATGTCTGCACAAGTAATTACTGAAAACACAATAGAAAACCAATGTAAAATGTTGGAAATAAAACTCTTTATATTCAAAAATCCACTTGTATGAGGTACTCAATTAGAGATCATCAGATGCATAAGTAAAACTAAACTAGTCCTACTTGAATGAGCATGTAAAAACAAATGCACTTCAGGAATTAAATTAAGTGTTTAAACTCATATCACAACAAAAGTATGAAATATCAGTTATAGTAATCTGCTCTTAAAACAAATGACAATGCCAACAATTTATCTTAAACCACTAATCATATAACCATTCAAGATTCAGATTTTTTTCTGTGTAACAACAAAAACTTCGCATGACAAACTGATAACTAACAATTCAGAAAATTTTTGGGTTTAACTATTTCCAATCTAGTGATGCATTTGATCTTAAAACTCATAAATAAATTATTGAAAAAGCAGTGAAATAATATTTAGAAATTTGTCAAACTTCAACTAACTAAAACTCTATGCCAGTATTAGTCTTGCTCTCAAATAGATCAATGAAATGGGGTAAGGGTTTAGAGGATGTGCACCAGTCAGCCCTTAGGGGCTTGAAGATACTCAGAGATACGCTGCCCAAATCACTGAAGATCTTCAGATCCAAATGCCAACTCAGAATTTTGTTTGAGAAATTTTAGGGAAAAAATTAGTGAAAAAAATTGTGAAAGAGGGTGAAAGAAGAGAGGCTACAAGGATGAGGGTCGATAAGGACAACCCTTGAGGTCGAGAGCTGGAGATGGTCAGCGCAGGGAAGGAGGCTGAGAGGGAGCCTAGGGTTGAAGACTTGAGGGTGAGGGCTGAGGAGGTAGGGATCTGAGGGTTGAGGGAGGAAAGGAGGCTAGAGCCGAGGGGATAAGGCCGTAAGGAGGGAGGCTGAAAGGAAGGTGAGGGAGGCCGAGGGGAAGATGCCGTGAGGGAGAGGGAGAAAGAAGGTGCAGGGTAGTCGAGGGTAGGAGTTGGAGGGATAAGGGAGGCCATGAGCTAGGCCGAGAGGGAGAAAGGAGGAGTAGGGGAGGCTGTGAGCTAGGTCGAGAGGAAGAAAGGAGGAGCAGGGGAGGCCGTGAGCTGGGCCGAGAGGATAGAGGGGAAGGAAAGGAGCTCGAAGAAATAACGAGGTAAGGACCGAGAGGAAAGAAAGGGGGACGAGAGCTAGAGATGGCCAATGTAGGGCCTCTAGGCCCTAAAAAATATTTGCCCACGATCTTTCGCAAGATTTGCAGGGCCTAGATTGAAACCTTACGAGTTTCCTTTTTGAAAATTTTCCTTGACCTGCAAATAAAATGGAGATAAGATCTTGCCCTCCAGGGCTTAGACCTGTCTCCAAAATTCACAAAAATCGTTGGCAATCTTCAGATCTGTTCCTGCACAAACAAAAGATAGAAAACCCCAAAACATATATATACAAAAATATGAAATACCCAAAACCCTAATGAATTAAAAAAATGAAATTTACAAATCTACAATAATATTTTACAGATGTAGCAGATTTGAGGAGTATGAGTCCAATTCCACTCTCAGATTGGCAGATCAAAGCCTTCTATTAGCTAGATCTAAACAATTTTGCACAAATTTGTAAATAAACTGGACATTTTAAAGAGGCACAAGCCCAAAAACCCCGCAAATAAAATATTTTGTAAGATGACTTTAGAAATTAAAAACAATAGGCCCTTTAGATTCTATAATCTGAGTGTCAGTTGGTCTAGCTGAGGACTTCCCCAAACGCCCAAATTCTGAATAATAACTTTTGCACACTTAGATCTGATTGTACACGATTCAATGATCAAATCCAAATAATAGAGAGAGACCTCTAATTTATAGATAAACTCTCCAACATCTAGATGGCTTGATACCCTTCAAAGTAATCTCAACCGTTGATGAAGATCAATTGATCTTTTAATCATACTTGTTGAAATTAAGTTACCTTTTTGAGGAAAATCGAATTTTACTTTAATTTCTTTTTAAATAGCTAAAAAATGATTATTTTGAGTTAATTACCTCAAAAAATTGACTTTGACTTAACTTCTAAGGCCCAAGGGTCCAAAATATCTTGAGAATTCCCTTGGTTGGAGACCTCCAAAAATTTAAAACTTTAAAATCCACGAATTTTAAATGTTGGAGATTTTAATTTTTTCTAGGACCTAAATTAATTAAATTTCTGGTTTAGCATTTTTAATTTATTTTAGCCAGAAAATTTAATTATTTGACTGATGAGGGGATTACTAATTTTTCCAACCCTCTAATAATTTAGCATTATAGCTAAAATATTATTTACATGAAATATTACATTCTAACCCATGAAGGGGGAACACCCGTTCGTTGTAGACCCTCTATAAGTTACCCATTTCTGCAACTCAAAATATGATCTAGTAGACGAAGTGACTTGTAATAAAAAATCTAACCAAATAGCTAGATTAATTCCCAAATCACTTTTACAGAGACTCGATAAAAAACACTAGGACTGACTCATCTAAGATCCTGACGACAAAATCCACTCTAGCTTTGGGGCGAGGCTGGAGGGGAAAACTCTGCCGATCATCCGTTTTTAGAAAAACACATGAATTAGTGAAACGCAAAACTTCCTAGGATAGAAATCATCATCAGAAAAATACATTTACTTGGGTTGCGACATACATTTGTCTTATTACGATCATTTACATTACAAAATGCAGAATGGGTTTACAAAACTCCAGTGTGCATATAGCTGATAATGATGAATCTGTGGATCATCTGAGTGCTTGGACATGATGGAAGTCCTTGCGTGAAAAAATGTACAGCTATTGGGTAGTTGACATGGAGTGGTCAACAGGACCATGCACTAAAATTATTCCTAAACACACTTTTACAATAGATTCGATATAACACTAGTGAGTCACCTAAGACCTTGTCGATGAATACCACCCTAGATTTGGGGTTATAGCTGGAAGAAAACTTCGCCGATTAGGCGTGTTTACAAACATACATAATTTAGGGAGGTTAAAAAATTTCCTAGAATGAAATCCTTTGCCAAAATCAGAGACTTACCTAGGTGTTGTTACATAATTAAATGGTCATATTAGCATCATTTACAATAGACCTTGCATAAATTGGGTTTACAATGATAACTTCATGTTGGACTTTGATCTTTGAAAAAATTTCTCGACTTCCTTGTACACTGCTTTCTCGAACTATTGACAAAATTGTGGACAACAATACATACAACATTTACCAGGTAGACCTGAAAGGAAGTACAAGACTCCCCAAGTCTCCATTACAATATTTTGATTGCTGAGCATCCACCACCTATCAAAAGGTAGGATGCTATGTCACAGTTTTTGTCACGGATTTTGCTAATCAAGAGCCCCCCTTGTGGTGGAACGTCAACCTAGGATGAACAAATATCAATATGCCACTTAGACAAATTGAAACTTGGTGGGGGCAATAACAACACCCTGCATTCATTGAAATGGTAAGCTCCCTTCGACATTTTTATAATGGTATTCCATCCTAACTATAAGTAATGCTGGGGTAGTTGACATGGAGTGGTCAACAGGACCATGCACTAAAAGTATTCCTAAACATACTTTTACAATAGATTTGATATAACACTAGGACTCACCTAAGACCTTGTCAATGAATTCCACCTTAACTTTGGGGTTATAGCTGGAAGAAAAACTTTGCTGATTAGGCATGTTTACAAACATACATAATTTAGGGAGGTTAAAAAATTTCCTAGAATGAAATCCTTTGCCAAAATCAGAGACTTACCTAGGTGTTGTCACATAATTAAATGGTCATACTAGCATCATTTACAATAGACCTTGCATAAATTGGGTTTACAATGATAACTTCATGCTGGACTTTGATCTCTGAAATTTTTTTTGAACTTCCTTGTACACTGCTTTCTCGGACTGTTGACAAAATTGTGGACAACAATACATACAACATTTACCAGGTAAACCTGAAAGGAAGTACAAGACTCCCCAAGTCTCCATTACAATGTTTTGATTGCTGAGCATCCACCACCTATCAAAAGGTAGGATGCTATGTCACAGTTATTGTCACGGATTTTGCTAATCAAGAGCCCCCCTTGTGGTGGAACATCAGCCCACGAGGAGCAAATATCAATATGCCACTTAGACAAATTCAGAACCCTGCATTCATTGAATGGTAAGCTCCCTTTGACATTTTTATAATGGTACTCCATCCTAACTGCAAGTAATGTATCTTATGATCTGTTGTAGACATGTTTTGAATTTTACTGGACAGATGGGCATAGGGTGAAGACCTGCCCCATGGTATGAAATGAAAATGGGATTTATTGGCATCAGTAGAAAAGAAAATGACAACGACTTTTCTGGAGTAACTGCCAATCATTTGTTTGGCTTGTTGTGCCCATCATTAAAAGTAATCATGGGCCACAAATGGATGCCAATGTGTTCTTCTGCTTCAGTCAGTGGATGATAGGATGCCCTCTCCAATCTGGTTGGTGTGTTTACGTAGTTTTTGAGATTGTCTCTTTCCATGTTCTCTCCTTTTGATAGTGTTTGTGACTTGTTTAGTAGCATCGTCTCCTATGATAACCTTTTCCTGCTTCATATAGTCTTCAGTTCATATGGTAGGTATTTCTACCTTAAGTTTGGTCTGAATTTTATGGGCTAGTTTGGCTGGTTCAGAGATGATGCTATGATTGCGATATGGATTGAAGTTTCTGGTTTCTTTGTTATATAATATATCGAAAATACAAGCAAATGGTATGTCTTTGGGAGTGAGTGTTGTATATGTGAATGTGGCAGTATTTTATCTGTGCAAGATCAATGGGATACACGGAAAAGTGTAGACCTATACTGGTAATGATGGAGACAATAGAGCTAGCCATTTCCATAGCCATATACTCAATGCTACAAACCGGAATTGTAAGGCTGTGAAAACCTCTGGTGCCTTTGCTGTGGACCACGGTAGCATTGTTCATAAAATATGAAAATTTCCACGGTAAAATAAATTATATAGTTCACTACTATAAGAATGTTCAGGAAAAGCATTCACCAGAAAAGCTGTTAAAGGTTAACTGAAAAATATAATATCCTCATAACTGTCCATTTCATATAATGCTGTTTTGTTCCTGCCAAATATCAAGTCCATAGTCCTGTGCAGAGTGAGAGTTTTAAGTTCATGATTTAAATGTTAAATTTAGTTGCTCTAAATGTCTAAAATAAATGTATGGTAGATTGTACTACAGTTCAACTTCTACACCTGTCGAGCTGTGGCTTTAGTGTTTGGAATGGGGTGCCGCCATGAAAAGAGCCCAGTTTTAGTCTCCAACTGGTGTAGAACCACTTGTGGTGTGTGTGAGGGAACATGTTTGGCCTCCTAGAGTTGGTTTCCATCCATCATCAAAGGGGTAACACATGTCCAACAAGCTAAGTTGGTTTAAGCGGATGTGCGTAGGATACTTTACTTTCTTTGAGGTATTGAGTAGGTTCAAAGTGAAAATCTTTAAGGGAAGAGTCCAACAAGAACTTGTTCACAACAAGTTGAACGTTAGATATAGCTCTTTTTAAATTTACTAATAAATAATGGATTTTAGATCAATAAATGATTTGTGGATGTACTTTCTAATAATTTTATCTTAATAATCAAGGTTCACTTGTTGTCCATTAGGAATACAATACCATAGTCATTTTCTTGGTTTTTCGAGACGATTTAAATTTTTAGGTTCCATAGATGTAAAGAACGTGTTATAAAAGTAATCATCTTTTGTCATTTTTTCAAGTTTTTTTCTTTTTACACTGGGGTGTCTTGGAATATTATTAGGCCTCACCCAACTTTATTGTCTTCTGAAGATTATTATTATTGGATGTCTGTACTAATGTGCATTCTCTTCTGCCATATACTATCGATGCTGTTGTCATGTTTTAGAGGACAATTAAGTAACCCTTGTGAAATGATATGAATTTCTTGCCTCATTTTGGAACTGGAACTGGTTGTATTTTTGGGCAGTCATCTAGTAGTTGTAGTGTGGTTCGTGCTTGTCTCAAGGAAAATTTCTTTATTGAACATTTCAATTGGTTTTTGCATGTAGTGTGGAGAATACAACAGTGGTGAAATACAAAATACCAACTCGTGGTCTACTTGGTCTTCGAAATGCGATTTTGACTGCTTCTAGAGGCACTGCTGTTCTAAACACTGTTTTTGATGAGTATGGACCATGGGCCGGAGACATCAGTACAAGGGACCAAGGCTCTCTGGTACATTGTTTATTTGATTTATTACAAATTTTAGTTCTAAAGTCTGCTTATTTCACGTATCTGAGATGTAATATTAGATAATTCCTGAGATTGTATCTTATAAAAGTATTTCATGTCCAGGTCTCATTTGAGACAGGAACAAGTACTTCATATGCCTTATCCAGTTCTCAAGAAAGAGGCCAGTTGTTTTTAGGCCCTGGTGTAGATGTCTACAAGGGTCAAATTGTAGGTATCCATCAAAGAACAGGTGACCTGTCCCTAAATGTTTGCAAGAGGAAGGCTGCAACAAATGTCCGTTCAAACAAGGAACAGACAGGTACTGACAACTGTATCAGATCAAGTAAATTGTTTTCCAAACATCTTTATACATTTTGCATATTAACACCTTATTTAATGTTTGCAGTGGTCCTTAATGCACCTTTGGATTTCAGTCTGGATGATTGTATTGAATATATCCAAGAGGATGAACTAGTTGAAGTCACACCATTGAGTGTGCGCATGTGCAAGAACCCAAGGGCAATGAAGAAAACAAAATAACTTACACCATTAACATACTACAATAAATATATCAAATATTTACACCATAAAATACTTTGTCACCTGCATAATCAGTGGTCTTGACTCTTTATTACGTTATCCAGGATCTGAAGATGGATTATCTAGAATTCCCAAGCAGTAGGTAGCCTTATGGGTTGTAGATAAAAAGATTTGTCTTGGATTGATACCTCTCTCAATTCTGATTTTCTAGTAACCTAGAGTTGTACACCACTGGAAGAGTTGGGAACTCTGGTTTTCTCCCAAAGTCAGAGATCAGAGTGCCTTGTGTGTAGGTCAAGGTTTGGCTTGACCTATTAGAGTCTCATTCATTGATTTTGTATACGAAATTTCATTGCCATATTGTTATTACGTGTTAGTGGTGAACTGGCAGCAAAACAGCCGAGGAAGATTAATAAGCTGCTGGCCCATAACTTTAGGCATTTTCGATTATGAGATGCTGTTAGAAGAGGTAAAAGTTTATTTAAATTACATGGCTAAAAGCCATATTTCATGATTTAATGGAAGAGGTTACGGGGCTTCATTTTTTTTCCTTTGCTACCATATTTTATTCTTCATATACGTGGATTGCAAGATTGTTTATAGTTTGCCATACATATTGTACTTTAGTCTTTTACTATATAATTACATTCAGTGAAAAACATTCAGAACAAAATATTGCATATTTTTTCTTAAATTCAAAGGTGAGATTTGCTACAAATAGAAATGCCCTTGTCCCATAAAGAAGGGGTCACATACACCAATTTGGTGTCTAGCTTGGCCATGATCTTAAAATTAGATGATTATTATTTTTATTATTATAATATTGATATTGTAGTGACATGCACACACACTTTCCTCCCTGCATGTTGTATGCACACAATACCATCAATGCATTACTCAGACACAAGAAAGGGCAAGGGAAAGGGCAAGGGCAGGTATGCAAGTATAATAGGAAATTGTTGAAACCATACACATATCTGATGTACACTCACTTGTAACTATATATAGTACAAATATGGGGGGAAGTGATCAGAGTTGACCAAGTCTTCAAGACAATAAATTTGGTGAATGATCAGTACATTTATGATACATGTTCTAAACTAATTCTCCCCATGTTTACACGTTATCTAGAGTGATTCTCATTAGTTTCTCCCTATTGAGAGCAAATTCAAATTGTTCTTGATTTTGGCTAAAGTCAGGGTACAACCTTCCTAACACAGGACAAAATAATATTTCGGTCAGGTGTAGTATGAGACGTTGCAGCATGATGATAATCATGGACACAGGCAAGAGGTGTGGACATTGCATAAAATATCTTGGGTGAAAACATTCTGATGGGATTATCTAGAGTGATTCTCATTAGTTTCTCCCTATTGAAAGCAAATTCAAATTGTTCTTGCTTTTGGCTAATGTCGGGGTACAACCTTCATAACACAGGACAAAATAATCTTTCGATCAGGTGTAGTATGAGACGTTGCAGCATGATGATAATCATGGACACAGGCAAGAGGTGTGGACATTGCAAATAAATATCTTGGGTGAAAACATTTTGATGGGAGACTGACGGTTGATCACCATGCTATGTAGTTCTGAACATAGCCATGATGGTCCCTCAAGTGGATTTGAAACTGTTGTCGCTGCAGAAATGCTTGTATGAAAATTAGGTGTTGTTGTTAGTCCACTGGTAATTCAGTAGTGTTGAGGTTTGTGGAGCTGTGAAAGTATCTAATGGAGTTATGCAGAGCTATGAACCAAAAAACAAACACATAAAAAAGCCTGTCCACCAGAAATAAAAATACTTGAAATCACTGAGATTGAGGCTCAAACACTGAAAATTGGATTGAGTCCACACCATAGAAATGGTTGCCTTGAAGCTTCCAAGCGAAGGTTGACTCAAACCATGAAGAACCTACAGAGAACAAGTAGACTCAATTCTACTTGAAGAGAGTAGAAATTTCAGAAATCTTGCAATTAATGGAATTCAGAAATTTCACCTCATAGACTTGAGGTTTCTTGGATTTAGTCTATGAACTTTCAGCATTAGGGCTGATCTGAAATATTAAATTACAGGGGTAATATTTTACTTCCTTTCAACCTAATTTCAACCAGCAGCTCAAGAGAATAAATACCATACAAAACCGCAATGTTACAACCCTTAGGACACCCTTTTCAAGGCATACAATATTTTATAATGTCTTATCATAACAGATTATAGCAACACGAAATCTGCTCTTTATCTTCCACGTGTTAAATTATTTAACCAATTCAGTTGTATGTTATTTCAAATCAACATAAACAACAAGCATTGGAATGTACACAATTAAGAAGATAACATAGGCTGAAAATCAATCTGCAAATACTCAATATTTGGATAGTGGAAGCTTCACATATATGCAAGACATGAAGTAGAGACCGAAACTTTCTCACAAAGCTGGTACAAGTCAAGCTCTCTAAAACCTAGCTAGGGAAACCATAGGAAAATTCTAGACACCAACTCCTCTTAGCTAGGAATCACTCCCAACCAAAGCAGGTCACTCTGCCAAAGATCGTCAACAATCTATTATCAACACTGACAAGTCCTTCTTGGAACATACACCTAACTTGATTCACACAAGTTCTCAACACTAGTGCACGTCTTCCTTGCTGCTTATAAACCCTAGCCATGTTGCGTCATGCAAGTACATGGTAAGATAAATCTAGCACTATTATCCAAGTCTACATGTCCATCATAGGGTTTGAGTTCTTAAACCCTAGGTCTTCAACTCTTGTATCAACACAAGCACCATGACTTGCATGCAACATCATGAATACAAATTGGGTCTTTTTTAAAGCAAGGCATCACACCAAGCTCAATACTCATCAAGTTAAGTTTTCCATTATCTTGCTCTAACCTCCATGCATCTCGCAAGAACAAGGCTACTAAATCATGCAATGTGTCAACTCCACTCCCCATACCTTGTACTAGGGTAGAAGCCCTAACACTATAACAAGAACCACAGTCATTATCTCCTAGGTTGTATTTTTCTTCAAGGTTTAGTTGCATAGCGCAAACCGTAACTTCTCCCAAGAGCAAACACTGGCATCACATGTGCAATTTCGAAGGACAACCAAGATGTATTTCTCTTCTTGTATTCTCTTAGGGTTTCCTCACGAACCTTGAACATTTTGCTCTTGCAAGACCTATACAAGATAACAAAAAGATGCAATAAAGTGAAAATATGATAATGAGATGACAAAACTCTTTCCTTAGTTTATATATGCAATAGGTGAAGAAGGCTAAAGCCCTACATGTAACTAATATGATAACTACACATGGAACACTTTACAATACAAGGATGTACAAGTGTTAATCTAGTGTTTATCAAACACCCAAAATGAAACTCTCTTCAAGCATGAATTTTGTAAGATCAACCCTTGTATTCTAGGATGGTGCACTCTCCAACAAATTGTTAGAGCAATGCTTCTCTTTCGAGGGTGGTATCTAAGTGTTTCCATGCAAGGTGCTGCTCGTCTAATTGTGTGCCACACATCCTTCATGTGCCCATTGCTCCCCTCATGTGCACCAATGTAGTGACTAAGCTCTAATGTTTCTTAACATACATGTTTAGGTCCATAACTAACTCACATGATGTATGCTCCTCAATTCAAATGTTAGATTTTCGTTAAACCTAACAACTGATAAATTATTAACCTAATGGATTATTTTTCTACTGAATAACTTACACAACTAGGTTCTTGATGCCTACAAAATTGTTGGTAGGATATTAATGCTACCAACAATCATTCGTTCTCAATCTCCTTCTCAACTGTGTAAGATATAGGAAATTCCAGTCCCTGCAACTATGAACATCATGTGATGGACTCCATTTGACTTCATGAATCCTTCTAAGCCAAATACACTCTTATTGCAATTTCATGTTATAAGCATAAATTCACAATTTATAGTTTGTAGGTTATTCACTTGTGCACCCTCAAACTGAGTGTGCAAACATATTACTCAAGGAGTTGCATAATTCACCTGTCTTGGAATACACTGTTTCTATACTCCGAATAATATAGATCCTCATACCTTCATTTACCTTCAATGCAACTCCAATGTGATTCACATCACATTCCTTAGTTCCACACAAGGTTTATGTTGGGTGTAATCTTATCCACGCAAATCCCTCCTCATCGCTTGACTTGAGATGGGTGTTTCTTTGATAAATCGAGACCCATAATTAACTAATGAAATAAAATGCCAAAGTATCAATCTTCTTATCTGTTTGCACAAAGTTCTCAAGCCAAACCAATGGTTCGATTTGTCTATCAATTGAAATGTACAACAAAACACAAAATGCCCATGCTTCCAAAAATCAATGTAAATTGCCAACATATTTTCCACCTCTAATGACTCACAAATTTGTGTCCGAAATCATTCACTTCAGCTCGATCTGCGAGGTGATTATTTCCTTCCAATATGACCATGTCTATACAATTCAATGCAAATTTGAACTCCAAGATCTAAGCTGTTATTCCAACACAGAGAAGACAAATTACTACTTAATGATTCACAAAAGAACAACTCTAGTTTTTGCGAGCTTGACTATGCCTTGTTACAATCAATTGTGGGGTTCGCTTCTCATTGTCAACACTTGACTATTTTTCCCAATGAAGAGTGCCAATGCAACTATACTCAACACCCGAACCTACCTTACTTTAGCTAGAAATCAACCCTCACAAGGCAAAGAAACCCAATTGTTTTCAATGCCACTCTCTATGAATGCTTTGATAATATTCTGCAAATCAAATTTATGATTAGACATGATTAGAATCCTATTCATAGGAACCAGATATTCTTGCAATTACTCCTTGCTGGAATTCATATGAATATCAAAACCTTGCACACATATTTATACGTTTAATTTCCAAAATTTCACCATAATACCCAGTCAATTCACCATTACGATCAACAAAGACAACGCATTATCACATAGACAAAGGTGTTCACAACCCCAAAGCACATAAAATGCTATCCATTAATCAAATCCCAGTAAACATTAAACTTGGCTTGATATACAATGTGAGCATGTTCAACCCTAGCTTTCTTTCTCACCTCTCAACACACACTTTCTACCTGTCTAATGCTCAACAACTATAGTGATTAATAAAAACTTATAACAATAACAATAACAAATTTGGTTAGATCCTAAAATCACTCCATGATATATTCCTAAAATCACTCCATAAATCACCCCTAAATCTCTCACGCCCAACAAAGTAGATTTTCTCATAACTCATCATATTCAACTTTTAGACTAATGACTTACTTTTTCTAAAACTTATTTAGTAACTTAGAAAATATAATTATTTATATCTAGAAATTTGAATTCCTCATGAAATGTCGAAACCCCTCCTTTGAGCTTTGTGTTCGAAAGCTTGATGGCTTTGGATACGACAATGCTTCTGCATCAGACTCCCAAAGTAGAAAAGTTTCATGACCTCTTGGTCATATGCTTTCAATGAGCGAATCCTCCAAGATCCCATACTTTATGTTGTAGATGGCCTCTCATTCCTTTGTGTTGCTACTTTGCTACTATCATTGCCTTAAATTCTCTAGCCTTCCAAATTCTACGTTGTTGTTTTTCACTTGCCTTTCTGAGGCAAAGCTTATAGTCATATGTACTTTATTGTTGGTTGTCCTTTTCTTCCTGCGATATTTTCTCTTAGAGATCTTCTAAATCAACATCCACACTCCATCAATCTCATCATCCGATTCTGTTTTTGTTTGAAATTTGCTGCTATCATCCCTCATTTGCTACTGCATATCCCTTTGTGTAAGAGCTATAAAACTCTTGTTCACTCCTAATTTGGATGCTTCCTTTATAACTTGTTCGTTTGTTTGGATATGCTGCTGTCCTAATGTTTGAATTTTACCATGATCCCACACATGGTTTTCTTGCTACCTAAAATCTTGTAAAACATTCATCTCCATCTTTCCACTTCCCATTATGCTTATGTTCACCATTTTAAGTGGAATTCTTCCAACAACAAATATACTTTTAGGATTACTCTTGTATTCACTTGCTTGTAAAATTTGTGCCTACATTCTTTGTCCTATGTCAACCTACTGATTGAACTTTGTTCTCATGCTGTCAGTGAATCGCTTAATCTCCTGTGGTGACTTTCATTTCTACATCCTCTTTCGTGTCAACTTCTGGGGGTTGTCCACCTTCATGTTCACTATTTCCTTCATACACATAATTAATTTGACTGCTGAAAATAATTTCTGCCTTTTTAGATGCTATGGGCATGTCTTCTCCATTTAGTACTTGTAAATTTTCCCATCATTGGCTGAAATACCTTCTTCTGCCTCTGGTTCTATTAATAACTTTTCCACTTCATAACCTTTCATGAGCATTACACCTAAATGTCGCTCTACATCTTTGTACTCCTTTTGGTTGTTTTCTTGAGCCAATTCTTCCCTATTTACTTTACTAACAAAGCCTTGCAATTGTCTTTCATTGGATACATTTATCAACTGTGTATGAGTCCCCCCCTGATCACGCTTATGAGGAAATACTGCCTCATTTTCCTTCAGAAAAATAATTCAGATTCTTTCCTCCAACTTTCTCTATCTTCGTGACAACTTCAATTGACTTTCCATCATCTGTAAAACTTGCAACCATACACCAATTATTAGATTTAAAAACATAAGGCTCTCTAGTCCCATTTGATGCCTTTATCATCATATCTTCATATTGATCTTCTTCCTCCAAACAATTTATGAGACTCTCAACATACCTCCTATCAACATCATCCTCATTTTCTTCAAGCAATGGTCCTTTCTCTCGTTCACAATAGTGAATTTTGTTTGTCATTGATTTGTGACTAAACACAACTCCTCTGAGTGTTTTCTCAATCTTCATATAGAACTTAAACCTATGCAACACCTTTTTGGCATATAATTGTAGAATAGGCCATTTGACCCACTTCTTTATCCTCCATCCATGTTTATAGTTTTCATCCATTTTCTCTTGTAGTAACGGCATCATTATAGTGAGCCTTTTCTTTATCTCAACAAACTCTTTGTCAAATTTCTCTTGACTCATCCTTCTCCTTATGCCATTCTCTTTGGCTTCTTCCTGGCTATAGCTTGCACCTAAACCTTCTCTATGACTATCAATAGTCATTTTCCTTCTCCCTTTTCGCGTTTCCTTTTATCCATTGTGAGCTAAAGTAAAGTCTATGTAACAAGCCTTCTCCATTGACCTATTAACCAATACCTCACCAAGCTTTCTCCTTAGCTCAACCTTTTGATATTCCTACAATTCTCTCACCTAGAACCTCCTTCTAAGCACTCCTTGCCCTTATGTCTACTACACTTACTTAGCTCACCTCTTTTTGAGAACTTTACTTGTTCTTTGTTACAAATCTCTAGCTATCATCAATGCCACACTATCCTTTTCCATTGCTGCTACCTGTAATAAACAATTTCTTCCTTAAATTGGTTGAAACATAAAAGAGCAATTTTACTTGTCTGATTTCATTCGAACATGCACACCTGCGATTTCTCCAATCCTTGTTGGCTACAAATATCCCATTTGTATAGCCACTTGTCCTGCTTTCCAACCCCTAGAAGCATCAAACTTGGGCTATGATACCACTTGATGCCTAAAAAATTGCTGGTAGGCTATTAATGCTACCAACAATCTTTTGTTCTCAATATTTCCTCAACTATGTAACTACAAAAAGTTCTAGTTCCTGCAACGATGAACATAATGTGATGGACTCCATTTGACTTCATGAATCTGTCTAAGCCAAATAAATTGTTCTTGCAATTTCATGTTACAAGCATAAATTCACAATCTACAATTTGCAGGTTATTCACTTGCACACCCTAAACTTGAGCGTGCAAACATATTACTCTCTCAAGGAGCTACATAATTCACATGTCTTGGATTACTCCGTTTTTATACTTGGAATAATACATATCCGCATACCTTCACTTACCTTCAACACAACTCCAATGCGATTCACATTGCATTCCATAGTTCCACATAGAGTTTACCATGTGTTGGGTGTAATCCTGTCCACACAACTCCCTATGGTGACTCCCTCATCATTGTTTGAATTGATTTGGGTGTTTCTTTGATAAATTAAGATCCAACATTAACTAATGAAACAAAATGCCGAAGTATCAATCTTATTACCTATCCATGCAAGGTTCTCAAGCTATACAAATGGGTTTTCGATTCATCTATCTATTGAAATGTACAACAAAACACAAAATGCCCATGCTTCCAAAAATCAATTTATTTTTCCAACACATTTTCCACCTCCAATGCACTCACCAATTTTTGCCAAAAATTATTCACTTCAGCGTGATCTCTTAGGTGAGTATCTCCTTCCAATATGACCATGCTTCTATACAATTCAATGCAAATTTGAACTCCAGGATCTAAGCCATGATTCCAACACAGAGAAAACAAATACCACTCAACGATTCAAAAAAGAACAACTCTAGTTTTCTCAAGCTTGATCACACCTTGTTATGATCAGTTGTAACGTCTTCTTCTCATTGTCAACACTCGACTATTTTTCCCAGCACAGAGTGCCAATGCAACAAAAATCATCCCCAAAACCTACCTTGCTTTAGTTGGAAGATAGATAAACTTAGTTGGCTTCAATGCCACTCTTTATGCATCCTTTGACAATCTTCTGCAAATCAAATTCATTATTAGACATGTTATGAATCCTCTTCACAAGAATATGATATTCCTATAATTACACTCTGCTAGAAGTCATACAAATATCAAAACCCTGCACACATATTTATACATGCAATTTCTAGATTTTCACCATAATACCCAGTCATTTCACTATTACGCTCAATAAAGACATATATCCCAATATCACACATACAAAGGTGTTCAAAACCCCAAAGCACATAAAATGCTATCCATTAACAAAATCCCAATACACATTAAACTTGGCCTGATATATGATGTGGGCATGTTCAACATTGGCTTTCTTTCTCACCTCCCAACATACACTCACTTTCAACCTCTCTAATTCTCGTCGGCTACAATGATTAATTAAAACTTAATAACAATACAAATTCTTCTAGATCCAAAAATCAATCCATGATCTATCCCTAGGATCTTTCCATAAATCACCCCTAAATCTATCATGCCGAACAAGGCAAATTCGCTTGTAACTTATCAATAAAAAATCTTATCTATTCAACTTCTAGACTCATGATTCACTTTCTCTAGAACTTATTTAGTAACTTAAGAAAATATAATTATTTAGATCGAGACATTTGAATTCCTCATGAAATGTCGAAACCCCTACTTTGAGCTTTGTGTTCAAACGCTTGATGGATTTGGAAGCAATGATGCTCTTGCATCAATTTTTAACATTTAGCAAAAGCAAAAAAAAAAAAAACCAAAATCATAAAACGACACTTAGATTCTTCCCAATCAAAGTTTTTTTTATTAATAATCCAAACTTACTTTGGCTCTTGTCCTGGGATAATGGGCCAACTAAGGAATAACTTACAACCCTGGATTGGCTGATCAACCCTCCTTCGCTGATCTAGATCTCCTTGCTGCCCTTCCTCAGACCCAATACTCACTGAGAAGCTCCTCTCAATCTTGTGCTATTGTAGTGTGTCTTTCACATATCAATAGCCTTGTTTTTATAACTTTACATTGAGCTAAATCCTTAATCCTAATCTCCAAAGTGATACATGGTTGATATTAAATCTTGCTTCACTTGAGATCAACGATTTATATTAAAACACATTCACTAAAGTAATTTACTTTACTTTTCCTAAGTTTCTTTAGCTCAATCGATGTCACATGGTTCAAGTTCGACGATGATTATGTTCGACTTGAGTTCAAATTTTTTTATGAGGTTTCCATTAGGTTCGCTGTATATATATATATAATGCATTATAGAATAAAATAGTAAGAAATCAACATCAGTAAACATAAAAAATGTTATAACAGACATGGAAACTGCAACGATAAATTACAAACTTGAGTTGTGACATGACGTTATAAGTTTTGATCTATGGAAGTGGTCAACAGCTATGGGGTTCGACGAGGTTTGTTGAACCTCAATTTTTTTTAAGGTTCGCCAAAATTTGATTCTCAAGGTTAAAGTTCGCCGATCCTTGTGACATAGAGCTAAATAAGCCAACATAATAATATGTGCTTTTCCTAAGTTAGACTTAGTCTATGTTACACTAGCAACTTTCTCACACTAGAGCATGTACCTAAGGAGACTATGGGTGAATTTTGCAGGCCTAGATACATAGGCTTGTGCAAAAGTGTAGAAATTTTGAATAATATGACACTTATTCACAGAGATTATCTTGATTATACACTATTTGCGGAATCATGCATATACATAACCTCCTCTACGTTAATCAACAATTTAGCAGTATTCAGAAACATACACATGTGCATATTGAAGCATCAATCACACATATCAACACAGTATGTACCCGGGGAAAGCATAAAGCTGAAAACCCCACAACTATTTGTATATTATATTGATTGAGAACATGTAACAATACATAGTACAATACTCCTCACAAGTACTCAGTACTATCTCCACCTATTACACACAAACTAGCTCAGATCTAAATCAATCACTGGCTCAAATCTCCTCTGCTGCTTGCCTGCCTCTACTGCACAATCCCTGCTGAGAATAGATGTGAATGACACCAAATGTGTGATCCAAATTCGTATTCCCTTTGGTTATACCACGCAATCCTCATTGGCAATACTCAATCCATGCATATGCAAATCTCATGCACAACTATAGTCACAACTGACAACTGTTTTTCCCTTTCACTCATCTCTAACACTTGTCTCCATTGAACTATCCATGCACTGAGTTAATTGATGTATTCCTCAGTTGATTCATGAGTTAATAATTAGTGAATTAATTAATAATTAATTCACACCACTCATCTCTAGTGTATTTGTTAGTTAGACTAAATACAACTACTTCAACTAAGTCAAACTGAACACAACTCCATTAACTGCTCATCCAACTCCACAGAACTCAATCAATGAAGTTCTAACTAAAGTCCTCCATGGAATAGCTCAAGTAACCCATAAGAAAAACGTATTTCCTTCTGGCAGTTGCATGTGCCACATCTGTAGCTCGAACGGAAGTGCTCCAAGAGAATAAGATAATGTTTATAGTCCAACTATTATTAAGAGCTAATAATATTCGACTGTTCTATTTTTAGCCTGGCAGTCTAAAAATAGACTCCGCCTATATGTCTAAAAATAGAGGTCCATCTATTTTT
Source organism: Pinus taeda (assembly GCA_000404065.3). Taxonomy (NCBI): domain Eukaryota; kingdom Viridiplantae; phylum Streptophyta; class Pinopsida; order Pinales; family Pinaceae; genus Pinus; species Pinus taeda. The sequence continues at coordinate 99,802 of APFE031405431.1, read as the reverse complement.
ACCAACTTGACCAATCATCCACAAATAGCATCCTGCAACTCATAGACCATGATCCATATGTCTAAAAATAGACTTTTCGCCAAAAATAGCCTGCGGGCCCACTTAGTGAAGACGACTTCTTTCCACTAAGCTCCATCATATTGTTGCATTCTCAACATTATATGGGTTGTGTTATACGTTGCAACACAATACAATTTTGTGCAGTTTATTCTTGTTATTAACATCATTCCCGCAGTCTGGTTTGATTTTTCCAATTATATTTATAACTGGAATATTAACAACTCACCACATTTTCACGACTACTCAATTCTCTTTTTTCTCACATAAATATCCTATAAAGGAGGTGCATATGGCTACATATCTATATCGTTCGAAATCTTCTGCTCAACATTATAAAATGAAAGAGTTTATCGAAGCGGAGGAATTGCTCCGATAGTGAAAAGTGGCTGGAATTTGGGTAATTTTTTTCAAGAAATCTTGTAGTAACAATGCTTGAATCATGTTTTTGATGGTGGAAATGGATTCAACACTATCAAAAACCTCTGTTCACCCAAAACCTTGAAGTTTGACAGCTATAACCTAGATTTACAAGAATCCCTGCCATATTTTATCAAAATCTTGCTAGAATTCTGTGATTTTCAGGAAAAAAACATATGGTTGTGCAAGAAACTATCTTGTTGGTCATTCTGATCTCTTAATCTTTTCCGTTGTCTCATCCTGGTAAATTTTTTTCTACAATTCATGGCTCTCTAACTTTTCTCTACTCTTGCCGCCCCAAAATCTGTCACAAATGCCATCCAAAGCATCTAAAGGAGATTCCTTTGGAGGAACTCAAAAACAAAGAAGAAATGGCCTTAATTGGATGGGACCACCTCTACAAGCTAAAAAATGCACTTGGTATTGGCCTCAGGGATCTTGATCTCTTATGGAAATCCCTTGGGGTGAAAACATGGTGGAGATGGTTGGATAACCCCAACACCATTTGGGCCCAACTCTAGAAAGCGAAATACACTCCCAACCATAGCTACAATGATCTCATCAAGCTCTCAGGATAGCGTATGGCTTGCCAATAATTTGGAACCAGGCATGGAGAAACAAAGAAGTAATTTAGAGGCACAACTTTTGGGAGATTCGCAATGGGGAAAATGCCCTATTTTGGGAGGACACCTGGCAACAACTTCTAATTCTTGGAAATTATCATCACGTCTCTCTCCAAATGGCCACACAAGCAAAAGGTAAAATTCATGTAGCTCAATACCAGAAGCCTACCACTCCTGAGAGTCGATGGAGAGAATGGTTGGATAGGAAGGAGCTACTTCCCTTTCCTAAAAATCTGGACTAGAATTTTTTTGATGAGCTCCTTAAGGAGTGTCAAATCCAAGTCGATCAAGAGGATTATAGGTTAAGATGGGGAAAAAATTATTTAGGGCTCTTTAACCTCAAGGAGGCTTACGACTACATTGTGAATCATGAATAAATGCATCAAAATCAAAGATGGATAACTATCTAGGGAAGACAACAATGACCTAAAATCACCCTCTTCCTCTGGCTCATCTTGCACAACAAAATTCTCAGTTGGGACAATCTTTGGCGAAGAGGTTTTACAGGTCCATCTAGATGTGGTCTATGCAAAATGCATGAAGAGACCATTAATCACCTTCTGAATAGTTGTGACTACCAACAAGCTCTAGAATTTGGGGGCAAAAATATTCAGGACAACTCATGAGGACATGACCTCAATTCATATTACCCTGTACAATTGGAAAACTATCATTTCCCCTCACTTGGTATTTGATCAGGCTTGGAACCTCCTGTTATGGGCCATTTGTTGGATCACTTGGAAGGAGCGCAATGCAAGAACATTCAAGAATGTGAGGAATTTAGGGGACAACCTTATTATCATGATCAGGCAGATACTTTGAGAAATTGTAGCCATATCCAAGCTCCCCTCTATGTAATGCCCTCCCCGCACAGTCGACCTTCACATCCTACAACTTTTGGACCTTCAAAAATTCTCCACTGCCATTCCTACCTCAACGCCTCCCTCTCTTGGAGTTCTAGACACTTGGTCTCCACCGAAAGACAACATGTTTAAATTGAATTATGACAGGGCCTTTAAAGGAAACCCAAGCACTACAAGTTTTGGCGGGGTGTTAAGAAATCATAAAGGGGAAATTATATGGGTCTATTATGGGAAATTAGGAATAGACACCAACAGCATGGCAGAGCGCCAAGCCATGGACCATGGTCTGGCCATAGCAAAAGAACAACACTTCACTCCCCTAATCGTGGGAGGAGACTATGCGATGGCTACTCAGGCTACCTGCAAACTCTAGCATGGATCCACAATCAGTGAAGTAACTGACTATTGGAGGTTGACCAAAACACTTTGCCACATCTAATAACACATCAACAACTCTAGTGGGATCCACTTTCAAGCGGTCTGAAGGAAAGCTAATGTCATGGCGGACAGGCTCGCCAACGAAGGAACCACTGGTTGGGAAATGTTACACTCCCTTGCATGGAGGGACATCGAGGAAGGCCTCCTCCACCATGATTGTAATGCAATTAACATCAAGGACAATGAGGGCATCAATATTAATGAACCCTCCAAAGGCTTGCAGATTCCTCCTGCTCAACTCGTACAATCCCCCTAAATTTGTGTGATGAACTTCACTCCAAGCATCAATTCCCATAATTCTCCAAAGGTCCCTTGGATCTCAATTATGTTTCAGAGTTACAATCACTTCCTTCTTGATCTGAATTAGAGAATATTAGTAATGTTGTACTAATTCCCCATTCAGAAATAAACCCATGATGTTTATCATTTATTTTTCAAGTGCTTAAGGATTCAAAAACTTTTGCAATTAACAGATTCTCATGAGAGTTTCTTATGTAAATGTTATAAACAGTTTAACATAAAAACATATGGTGAACAACAACAATATAACATCAAATAACATCAAAATATAACACACAACAAGCACATGATAAAGGAGTTCACCCCGCCCGGGCTACGTCTACTTGGTCCAACTTCCAATGGCTTGGGCCTCTCTATTATTCTCGAATTACATCAAAATTGTGTTTAAAATGCTCAGATGCATCTGAAACCTGTCTCCATCAATTTAGAATAATTAAAACTACTAGAATATACTATTTTTGCATCAAATTTGGATAAGAACTGAAGGAGTTATGACTTCTCCTAGTTCTCCCACTATTTGTTCCACAAAATGCTCCAAAACCGGCAGAAAACTACAAATTAGCCCCAAAATATGCTAACTGAGCAATAATTTCTCTGCATCGTGGGCCATATTCTGTTGGTCGTATTGCAAATCGAAATCGGCAGGTTTCATCGGGAAGAATGTCTTGTTTACTTGGCAAAATGCTGCGAATGCGATATCGGGGACCTGTCGGAGTTTTAAACTATGACATATAACATTATCACGTCTGAGGTCTTTCACATTTGGGACTTAGCTTGCGTCGGGACCAACTCTTGTTACTGATGTGATTGTGATATATGATCAAATCACATCGCATCACTAACCTTGTTGGGGCCAGGGCTGATACCTTTTCTCCCCTTCACCAATTGCGATTGCGATTTGTGATTGCCTCATCGCATTGCAACCCTGAACCTGTCGGGCGCTGATTTGAAACACCTTTTCCACCTACCACTGTGATATGAGATTTGGAGGGCCAATGACAGGCTGCCAGTTGACACCTCTTTATTCGCTGAAGACTTGCCACATCATCCCAATCTTGCCATGTAGGCAAGTCAAACATGAACTTTCACTTGCTCTAACTTCTACATATGAAATTGGTTTTTAGTGTCATTCACACCATTGGATTTAGAATGAAGAGCTCTTCGATTTGAAGCTGAGTTTGAAAAGATTCTGACTCTTTGATTTTTGAGCATAATTCTGAGCACCTGATCATTCCTCCCCATCAGAAGCCTTTTGGACCCCAAAAGGATCACTTTCAATTATTGAACAAATGAGGGTACTGTTCCATCACCTTCCCCACTTCAATCCATTTGGCCTTTGATGGATGTGTACCTTTGAGACCCACCTGAAGATAATCAATATTTCCTCTTTTGGTTGTCCTTGTCCTTCTGTCAAGTATAGTGTATTGCTGAAGCACATCAAGGTATTCTAGATAAAAGTATTCAATAGATGGAATTTGAAAATTCTCTCATTGATTTTCAATCAAAGGGGGTTCATATAATCTCAAATTTTCACCATTAACAATGGAATAGATTTGCATATACAAAGGCAAATCAAGCTTGAAAGCATTATTACCAACCTTTTCTAGAATTTTAAATGGACCATAACGAATTGGTTTCAACATTTTACCTTCACATTGAAGCCTTTCCTTGCTAATGTATAGCCAAACTTCATCACCTAGTTGAAACTGATGATCCACATGATGCTTATCATGCCTTGCCTTATACTTGTCTTGACTCTTTTCTGGTTGTTCTTGAACTGTTTGGTGAATCAACTAAATTTTCTCAATGAATTTCTTTGCTCTATCTATGTCACTATGTCCATATATAGCTACATCTTTCTCAAAGATGAAATCCAAAGGAATAACCAAGACATGCCTCCAAAGGCAAAGTTAGAGTAGAAGAGTGTTTTGTTCGGTTGTAAGCATGATGAATATAATGCAACTATTTATCCCACAACTTAGGATGTTTGCTGCAATATCCTCGTAGCAAATGAATGACTGTCCTATTAACCACTTCAATTTGATCATCTGTTTGCGGATGAAAGACTGTACTTTTCTTCAATTTGGTGTTCCATCAAGTTCCATAAACTTGACCAAAATTCCCAACAAATCAAGAATCACGATCACTTACAATAGAAGTAGGCAATCCAAAATGAACCCATACATTTTGAAAGAAAAGTTGAGTTGTTTGTTCAACTGTAATTTGCTTTTTACATGGGATTAACATGCACATCTTGCTAAACCTATCGACAACTACATACGAATAATCATGAGCTTTCCTTGACAAAGGAATACCTCCTACAAAATCCATAGGAACACTTTCCCATGGTCTTGAAGGCATTGGAGGTGGTGTGTACGATCCTAGTTTCTTATTACTAGGATTACTGACTGCACACAATGAACAACCTCTTATAAAACGTGACACACTTTCAAGTATACGAGGCCAATAAAAATACCTCTAAAGATTTGCCATTGTTTTACTTCCACCGAAATGTCCAACAATAAGAGAAGTGTGCACTTCCCTTGTGACATTTACTCTCTCTCCCTGTGGAACACAAAGTTTTCCCAAATGATACAACAAATTATCATGTACATGGTAGTCTAATTCCTCAACTTGGTGGCCTTGACTCAATTTTAAATATACCTCTTGAAAGTCAACATCTTGTGCATATTGTTCAACATAACTTTCATGCAAAACATAATTATTCTTGAGTAAAATGGCTACATTTACAACCGATATGGAAAGCATATCAACGACTCTGTTATGAATGCCTTTCTTGTACCTAATTACCAAGTGGAATTGTTGTAAAACTCCCATCCAACAAAAGTGCCTTGTCTGTTGCAATTTGGTTTGAGATTGTAGATATTGAAAAGGCTGATGATCGGTGTGAATATTGGTTTCTTTTCCCATCGAATAATGCTTCCATTTCTTCACACTTTTCACCAATGCATAAAGTTCTTTATCATATGTAGGATAATTAATAACAACACCATTCAAAATTTCAGAATGAAATGAAATGAGCTTACCACGCTGTAAAAGAACTGCACCCATAGCGTAGTCACTTGCATATGTTTGTATTTCAAATGGTTGTTTCAAATCCAGCTATGCCAAAACTGGGGCTGAACTGATATTTTGTTTCAAAGCATCAAATGCTTTTTGTTGTTTGCCTCCCCATTGGAAGAAAACCTTCACACTAATCAATGCATGTAGTGAAGCTTCTATGGAGGAGAAATTGGCAATGAACTTCCTCCAGTATTGTGCTGCTCCTAAAAAACTCCTTACTTTTGTGACTGATTTGGGTATTGGCCAATTCACAATGACCAAAACTTTAGAGGGATCAATCTTCAACTCACCTCCTCCAACTATGTGGCCCAAATACATTAAAGAAGTTTTCCCGAATTCACATTTAGACATCTTCAGAAATAACTGTTCTTTTCTCAAGACATCCAACACTTTCCTAACATGCTTGACATGCTCTTCTCTTGATTTGATGAATATCAAAATGTCATCTAAATAGACAATTAGAAACTCATCAAGATTAAAACATCATTCATAACTCTCATGAATGTAGTTGGAGCATTGCAAAAACTGAAAGACATAACCAACCACTCAAACAATCCTTGTTTGGTTTTAAAAGTAGTCTTCTATATGTCCTCCTCAACTATTTTAACTTGATGATATTCAGTTCTCAAGTCCAATTTAGTGAAATACTTTTCATTTTTCAATTGATCTAGCAAATCATCTATTTTGGACAGTGGGTATCGATTCTTTATTGTAATCTTATTCAAAGTTCGATAATCTACACACATGTGCTAGGTTCCATCTTTCTTGGGTACCAATACTATTGGTGAACCACATGACGTACTAGAAGGACAAATTACTCCTTTATCTAATAATTCATGGACTTGTTTTTTAATTTCTAAACTTTCTAGAATTGACATTCGATACATACCAATGTTTGGGAGTGGAAAGTCTTGTTGTACCTTAATTTCACATTGAATTCCTCTTTTTGTTGGAAGTCCCTTTGGTTCTTGAAACATGTCTCCATATTGATTGACCACATAAACCAATTCAGCTTTCAACTTCACATCACAACCTCTAAAGGATTCCTGCTCCGTGTCATTTTTATGCTTGATCATGAGGATCACGAGACTCTCGTTGGAATTAACCATTCGTTTCATTTCACCTACACTTGCCAGAGACATATTAAGTTTCCAGCGATGGGCTCTCACAATGTACTTCACTCCGTTTTTGAGAAAATGGTATTTGTTCTCAAATCTATGGAAAACAAACTTCTTGTCATACAAATAAGGACTTCCCAACACAATTCATGAGATATCCAATGGCACAAAGTATAATTCAACTTCATCAATGAAATTAGCGGAGATTAAAAACCTGAAAATACATTTCCGTGTGACCTGTAAATTAGCATCCTTGGTTATCCATGCTAATGGATACGGTTTGTGATGGGGCATGGTTTCCAGATTCTTTTTCTTAACCAAATATGCAGAAATTAAGTTGGCCTACAATCCACTGTCAAACAACGTATCAATTTTCATATGTTTGTAAATGACTTAGATATGGAATAAATCTATTCGGTTTTCCTCATTTGAAATGTTGTAGGTATTATTTTCTGCGCTAGTACTCGCTACGATTGCCTCTTTGTTGACCCCTTTGCTTGCTTTTTCCACAGCTTTTTCTTTGGTGACTATGGTTGCAATTTTTGTTTCATCCCCTAAGTCTGAACCCAAGTCTTGTTGTGCAGCGACATTGGTCTTCTGTTTCCCTTTATTGTTGAATTTCTTCAGTCGTAATTCTGGATGAAGCTTCCAACAATGTGCTTCATCATGTCCTTCTTTGGAATAATTCTTGCACATAGGTTTCTCCCCTTCTTTCTTAACAGAAACATTTTTCTTCTGCTTTCCTTTAAACTTCTTCACTTTTTCAACACTTTGAAATGACTTCTTCTTACCCTCTTCCTATATATTTTTCCCTCTCACTTCGAGGTGTGTGGCTTGAACACAAACCTCATCAGATTCGTGGGACTGAACATAAGAATAGTATGTCGAAGATAGCTATACAGCCCTCCTATGTATTTCAACAAGGTATCTTGTGACTGTAAGTCTACTCCTAGCATAAGAGCTCTTTTCCTAAACTCTTGAGTATACTCTTGCACATTTTGACCTTTCAAATTTCTAAAATTTTGCCAATTCATAATGGATTTTTGCATATGAGCTAAAGGGCAGAAGTATCTTTATATAGCAACAATGAAATTAGACCAAGTAATAGAGATCTTACCATGTTTCTTGATCTCGTCTTGAGTCCTTTCTTCCCACCATATAAGTGTTGAACCCTCCATTCTTAATGAAGCCAACTGAATTTTGATATCATCCTCTTGAAGATTTTGAATTCTACAATACACCTCCAACTAATGAATCTAGTTATCCAGTGTCTCTGCATTCACTTCACCATTGTACATAGGCAACTCAAATTTAACATCAAGCTTCAGAAAAGGTGATTTACCAACCCCTTTTGAAGAATGATGATGAGTATGAGTAACGGTGGTATTTGTGGATGAGTGTGAAGATGCTTTCGAAGAAGAAGATGAAGAAGATGGTGGAGATGGTGTAGGTTTGCCTCCATTCCCATTACCTCCTTTTCCTTTATCTTGTTTTCCATTACCTCTTCCTGAAGAACCTTCTCCATTGGGAGGCTTGGAACTTTCTCCTTGTAATACGATGTTCCTCTCTTCATAGAGGACCTTAACCATCTTTGTCATATCAAAGAAAGCCTTTCTGAAGGTCTTCTCATCTTCTGTCATGATAGGTTCTCCTTCATGAGACATAGTATTTGAAAAATCAACTACAACTTGAGGTTGTACTGGTGTTGGAATATCAACTGCAACTTCTGCAACTTGAGGCTGAATTGGTGTAGAAGACTTTGGCAACCTTTCTCTTCATCCCTTTGACCCAATTTAAGGGCTTTCGACCAGCTTTTCTTCACCTATTTTGAGCTTTAACCTTGTGAGCATGACATAAACTTGCAAACAATTAAATCCTTCTTTCACAAAGCAAACCTAGTAAGAAAAACCTAGCTCTGATACCAACTATCTGAATTGGAGCAGATTAGTAATGCTGTGCTAATTCCCCATTTAGAAATAAACCCAAGATGCTTATCATTTGCTTTTTCAAGTGCTTAGGGATTCATTTTTTTTTGTAATTAACAGATTCCCATGAGAGTTTCTTATGTAAATATTATAAACAGTTTAACATAAAAACACATGTTGAACAACAACAATATAACAACAAAGAACATCGAAATATAACACACAACAAGCACATGATAAAGGAGTTCACCCCTCCTGGGCTACGTTTCCTTGGTCTAGCTTCCAATGGCTTGGGCCTCTCTATTATGCTCAAGTTACATCAAAAGTGTGTTTACAATGCTCAAATGCCTCTGAAACCTGTCTCCATCAGTTCAGAATAATCAAAACTGCTAGAATAGACTATTTTTCCATCAAATTTGGATAAGAACAGGAATTATGACTTCTCCCAGTTCTCCCACTATGCGTTCCACAAAATGCTCCAAAACTGGAAGAAAACTACAAATTAGCCCCAAAATCGCTAACTGGGCAATAATTTCTCTGCACCGCAAGCCATATTTTGTCGGTCGTATCGCAAATCATAATCGGCAGGTTTCAGCGGGTTTCGGCGGGCGGAATGTCTTGTTTACTCGACGAAATGTTGTGATTGTGATATCGGAGACCTGTTAGAGTTTTAAACTATGACATATAACGTTATCACATCCGGGGTCTTTCGCATTCGGGACTTAACTTGCATCAGGACCAATACCTATTACTGCTACAATTATAATATGTGATCGCATTGCTAACCTTGCTGGGGTCGAGGTTAATACATGTTTTCCCCTTCACTGATTGCGATTGCGATTTGCGATTGCCTCATCGCATCACAAGCCTGAACCTGTTGGGGGGCGATTTGAAACACCTTTTCCACCTATCGCTGCGATATGCGATTTGTGAGGGCCAATGGCGAGCTTCCGCTTGGCGCCTCCTTATTCCTTGAAGACTTGCCACATCATCCCAATCTTGCCATGTAGGCAAGTTACACCTAAAATTTGACTTGCTCTAACTTCTACATATGAACTCGGGTTTGAGTGTGGTTCACATCGTTGGATTCAGAATGACGAGCTCTTCAATCTGAAGCTGAGTTTGGTAAGATTATGACACTTTGATTTTTGAGCAAATTCTGAACACCTGATCATTTCTCGACCTAAGTACTAGTAAAATTCCACAATCCTCCATGGGAATTGATTACACATATCAAACAAGATTTCAGGGATTTATTACCACTATCTTTCTCCTCGACAGTCTCATCTCTCGATTTCCCTATGAATACCCCTTGCCCGAAGCTCTCCCCCATCATTCCCGTGCCCCCCACTCTCAAGGTCTCCTTCCCATCCCTTCCCCCTCCCCTGGCTTCCGCCCTTTACATAACTCCATCAACAGAACTCCTCTCTCCCTACATATCAGTCTGGCCTGTGCCCCACGCCATGGCAGTGGCCCTTCTACCAACTGGCATAGAGATTGGAATATGGAACACTGAAGCCACACCAACCTGCATTCGAGGACTAGAGCCAAGTCGGCTACAAGGAAAGCCACCCTGAACTACAACAACATTGTCTTATAAGAAACCCAAGGGCGGATTATTGAGCTGAAGAATCAAACTAGGGTTATTAGAAGAAGAACTAGCACAGAGGAAATTAACGCTCAGTTTGAATGGTTTCCCAACCCAAGGTTCACAAGAGCCAAAGAAAACTTGTACAATAGAACTATCGAGCTTTTCTAACACACAAAGAAAATTATGGGCTTGGCAATGCAGGGAAACTTCCAAGCCAACAAAGCCATGGAGGAAAAGCTGTATAAGCTCAACGAAAAGTTCACAATGTATGTTGAAATTGTCCACCACATGAGATTTGTTACTAGAGACTCCTTGCACTTTTCCCTGCTCAAGTGTCAGATGGCAACTTCTCAGGCAGGGAGAGAGAACACACCCAACATCAAGCGGAAATGAGAGGTGTCTTGGCCAACCAACCAACCAATGAGGGCGCTCTTGCAGTAGGCACTCCAAAGATACCCATCACGCTGGAGGAGGACCTTTCTGTCTGATTAGTCTTATGCGGTCTGTGTGCATGCAATCTTGCCTTCATGTCTTATGGGCCTGTTATTTTTGTCTTTTTGTCCAATATGTTAAAAGTCAAACTACATGTAAGAGTCTTAGTAACCTAATGGAGAGGCCTACAATAACCAATTTTTTTATCACTAAACTGTTGGGAATTTCTGATAATTCCAAATGAAAACTGAACAGAGAATAATTCTTTGTTTCTACACAGAAAAACTAAAAATTTGTTTCCAAAGGATAGAGTTTTACACACACAAAAGATTTATATTCATTAATGAGACTGACTGTTAAAAAAAAAACATCTTCCTCTCACAGAGGGATTTCACCAACAAAACTGCTTCAGAGGCAGTAATTTTTTTTTTAACTCTGTCTCCTCTGAAAAATAAAAACACTGTTGTGCATAAAAAGCTCCGTCTCTGCTTTGAAATTTACTCTGCTGTGCAGTACAAAAACAATAGTGTGTCTCACTTTACAACATTTACACTGCTGTGTAAAAATTTCTTCATTTGCGCTGCTGTTGTGTATTGACCTTTCACCCTTCTGCGTATCTTTCATATTCAACAACAAAGAAAAAACATATGATATTACATATTACATGTGCCGTAAAAAAATGAATTAAAAAAAAAACTCCTGTAAATATCTCCACCTACATTTACCAACCGTAATTACTTCACATTAATTAATTTCTGGAATGAGAGTACTTCACATTAATTAATTTATGGAATGAGGGTACTTCGGCATGGTGATATATTTTGTTTATTATTAACCGTGGATTTTACTCCACGTTAATCGCACGGTTGTCATCGATATCGCATGGCCCTTTCTTAACAAACTTTATGCTCCAGGGAAAGGTTGTTTTAGGAAACCACTCAGGGCATGTGGCAGCTGTTGATTGTGATCGCTTCCCCCTCGAGAAATACCAGCATTCGGAAAAAGCGGTGCGGGGAAGGAACTGACGGTTTTCAAAAACAATGCTGCAGTTGAAAGTACATTTCAACGCTCCCCTTTAATTTCAACTGCTGGGTTATTAGTCATACCCAAACATTTCCTCAAAATTCAAAACTTTTCTGTCCCAATGGTTTGGTCAGAATATCAACAACCTGCTCCTGAATTCTGCAGTGTTTTAAAACAATTTTTCCATTGTTTACCAATTCCCTGATGTAATAAAACTTTGTGTCAATGTGTTTCGTTCTCTTATGAAACACAAAATTCTTGGATAATGCAATAGCTGAGCTATTGTTACAAAAAATCACAATTCTTTTTGTTTGCTCTTGGCATAAACTCCTTAACATCCTCCTCATCCAAATTGCCTGACACGTTGTTGCTGTAGCTGCCACATTTTCTGCCTCTGTTGTAGACAATGCTACAATACACTGTTTTTTAGAAGCCCATGAAATGGCTCATGAATCCATGTGAAAAACATAACCGGATGATCTTTTCCGATCATCTACACTTCCAGCCCAATCACTATCAACGTATCCAATTAAATTTGAACATTCTGAAGCAGTGTATAAAATGCCAAACCTTTTAGTACCTTTAACATACCTCAGAATCCTTTTCGCTGCCTGCCAATGTGCTTCTTTTGGCTTCTCCATGAATTTGGAAATCAAACTAACAACATGTATTATATCTGGCCTACTTGCAGTCAAATACATGAGGCTGCCAACTATGCTCTTGTACAAACTAGGATCAAAATCCTTGATGTTGTCCTCTTTGCTGAGTTTTAATCCCATCACTATGGGAGTGATTGCTGCTTTGCTCTCCTGCATATTAAATCTTTCCAACACTTCATTAACATATTTCGCTTGTGAGATAAAAATCCCATTTCAATTTTGTTCTACTTCTATTCTTAAGAAGCATCTCAGCAAACCCATGTCAGTCATTTCAAATTCTTCTTGCATGACTATTTTGAAATTTTCAATAAGGTAATCATCATTACCTGTGAAAATAACATCATCAACATATAACACAACAATTAGTATTTTACCATCCTTTT
>APFE031405431.1:65153-85867 GCA_000404065.3 Pinus taeda | reverse complement strand
ATCCAATGAAAATACATTTCTCCCCTTTGTTGTCCAACTTCTTCCTTAGTTGATTTGGAATGTGTGCATAAGCCACACATCCAAAAACTTTCATGTGGGTGACTCCTTGCTTTGTCCCACTCCATGCTTCTTCCAGCACTCTGTTCATAACTGCTTTTGTAGGGCATCTATTCAAAATGTACGCTGCACAGTGTACAGCTTCAACCCAATAATCATTTGGCAAATGCTTTGCCTTTAACATACTCCTTGCCATATCCATGACTGTCCTATTCTTCCTTTCGACAATTCCATTTTACTGTGGAGTGTACCTAGTGGTAAATTGTTTATGAATTCCATTTTCTCTACTAAAATGTAGAAATTCTTGGGAGATATACTCACTTCCTCTATCAGTTCTTAGAACTTTGATATGCAACCCACTTTGGTTTTCTACAAGTGCTTTGAAATTGCAAAATCTTTCAAACATTTCACTTTTGTTCTTCAGGAAATAAACCCAAGTTTTTCTAGTAAAATCATCAATAAATGTTAGTATATAGTGGCTGCCTACAAGTGATGGAATTTGCATCGGTCCACATAAATCTGAATGGACAATCTCTAAGGGTGCTTTTGCCCTTATGCTTTTCCCTGATGGAAATCTTTCTCTGTGTTGTTTCCCCAAGATACAACCTTCACAAAGGCTGTTTGGTTTCTCTATCAATGGTAATCCTCTTACCATTCATTTTCTATTCAACAAGTTAAGACCTGCAAAGTTGAGATGTCCAAATCTCAAGTGCCACATCCAATTTTCATCTTTTGGTTCGCTTTGGAAAGCCTCTTGTGTCACTGCTGTTATTTCTTCTCCATTTTTTAAATCTGCTTTCATTATGAGAGGGAACATCATGTTCCTTGTCATCTTCACTTTAGTAATACATCGTTTGCTGGGTGGTCTATCCATGATGGTGCATACATCATTCTCAAAGAAAACATTGTACCCCTTTTGAACAACCTGTTCAATACTTAACAGGTTACATTTCGTTCCAGGAACATAATAAACATCTGCTATGGTTTTCTTTTCACCTTTCCTTGTTAAGACATTTACTTCTCATTTTTCCATAACAAAAACTTTACTATCAGTCCCTAGTGTGATTTCTGACTTCACACTCTGATCTAACATAGAAAACATGGCTATGTTTCCTGTCATATGGTTACTGCAACTGGAGTCTAGAAACCATACATCTTCACTCTTTGCTTCAGCGATATCATATGCTAAAAACAAATTATCTTCATTGATATTTTCTCTAGTGAAATTTGCACTAGTTCTATTATTCATATCATGCTACTTCTTCCTACATTCATTTGCATAATGCCCATATTTTTTACAATAATGGCATTGGACATAGGATTTATCATACCTTTGTCCTTGAGCATGATGTTGTTCACTTTGTTGGCTGCTGCCTTAGCCTTGGTTCTGATTTGGATTGCTGCCTCTTCCTTGAGCATTTGTTGGACTGTTTCTTCCACCTCTATTTTGGCTTCTGTCTCTTCCTCTTTTGTTTCCTCTGTCTTGACCTCTTCCTCTTCCAAAGAACATCTGGGTCTTAAAAGCATGCTCTAGAGATGAGTTTTCATTTCTACTCAATCTCTGCTCATGTGTCATCAATGATGCATGTAGTTTATCAACTGAGAAGTTTGTGAGATCATTTGTCTCTTCTATGGTGGTGACAATCACATCGAACTTTGAGGGTAGGATCCTTAATAGTTTCTCCACAATCCTCCTTTATTCAAGAATTTCTCCATGAGACCTTATCTGTGTGACCAGACCAATTACATGTGTGAAGAATGAGTCAATATTATCTAACTCCTTCATGCACAAATTCTCAAAATCTCTCCTCAGCAACTGTAGTTTTGCTGTCTTCACTTTCTCCATGCCTTGATAGGCTATCTTGAGAGTTTGCCATGTTTTTTTGGATGTCTTGGCTGTTGCTATCCTTGGAAACACACTCTCATGCACTGCTTGATACAAAAAGTAAAGGGCTTTAGAATCCTTCTTCTTATAGCTCTTCAACAGTTCTTTCTTTGCCTGAGTCAAATTATTAAACTCATCTTCATCTGTTGGTTTTTCAAAACCATCCTCAACAAATTCCCATAAGTCTTGGGAAGCAAACAAAACTCTCATAGTTATTGCCCAATAGTCATAGTTTTTCCCATTAAATTGTGGGAGCTGAGTATTGTAGATACCCATGCTAGTGCTAGCTCCAGCCATTCTTGCATTCTTAACTATGTTTCAAAATACTTGACTGTGTATTTAAAATAACTGACTGTCCTCACAAAAAAAACTTGAAAAATACCTTGGATTCTTTCTTGACTGAGTTTTCACTCTCCTGGAGAAGCTACTGCGGCGCCTTCCTTCAGCTTCTTTGACACCTTCAAAGAGCCTGGACAAGCTCTGATACCATGTTTGGGAATTTCTAATAATTCCAAACAAAAACTGAACAGAGAATAATGCTCTGTTTCTACATAGAAAAACTAAAAATTTGTTTCCAGATGACAGAGTTTTACACACACAAAAGATTTCTATTCATTAATGAGACTGTTAAAAAAAACATCTTTCTCTTACAAGGGGATTTCACCAACTGAACTGCTTCAGAGGGAGAGAATTTCTTTTTACTCTGTCTTCTCTGAAAAATAAAAACACTATTGTGCATAAAAAGCTCTGTGTCTACTTTGAAATTTACCCTGCTATGTCTGCTACTCTGAATTACAAAACCAATACTTTGTCTCACTTTACAACATTTACATTGCTGTATAAAAATTTCTTCATTCGTGTCACCGCTGCTCATTGCCCTTTCAACCTTCTACGTATCTTTCATATTTAACAACAAAGAAAAAACATATGATATTACATATTACATTTGCCTTAAAAAAAATGAATAAAAAAAAAAATCTCCCGTACATATCTCCACCTAAGTTTACCAAGCCTAATTACTTCACATTAATTAATCTCTAGAATGAGAGTACTTCACATTAATATCTCCACCTAAGTTTACCAACGTAATTACCTCACATTAATTATCTTTAGAATGACAGTACTTCACATTAATTAATTTACGGAACGAGGGTTTACGGAAGGAGGGTACTTAGGCGTAGCGAGTCGCCACATATTTTGTTTATTATTAAAGGTGGATTTTTCTCCACGTTAATCGCACGGCTGTCATCGATATCGCATGGTTCTTTCTTACCAAACTTTATGCTCCGGGGAAAGGCTGTTTTGGGAAACCACTCAAAGCACGTGGCAGCTGAAAGGCTGTTTTAGGAAACCACTCAGGGCACGTGGCAGCCGTTGATTGTGATCGCTGCCCCTCCAGAAATACCAGCATCCGAAAAAGCGGTGGGGGGAAGGAACTGGCGGTTTTCAAAAAACAATGCTGTAGTTGAAAGCACATTTCAAGATAAACCAACGTTTGATATGGGGCTTACAATCACTCATTTTATCACTGAATTGGTTAATCTCAGTCAGTCTAAGGCCTATATGGAAAACCAAAAAAACCCAAAAAACAGTTTACTACCCATAGTCAAACCTGCATTTTGATCCACATTAAAAAATCAAATATAATCTTCAAAACTTTAATAATATAATACAACCCTCTCTTACTTACAAATATATGTATACTCTCCTTCAAATAAATCCAATTAACTTATTTATTTAACACTTGCATAAATATATTTATTTATATTTTACAACAGTCTCTGCAATCATGCAATACACGCACCAAAAATTGTTTCTGACCACCCTCTATATTCCAAAATTCATTATAATCCTTACATGCTCCAAACGATGTATTGACTTTGCATGGACCGTGTGATAACATGCAATATCTATCTGGTTGCTACGTTGCAATACAATACAGAGAGTCAGGGATGTCGACAAGTCATTAAATGGTTTACTCTTGTTATTAACGTCTCTCCTGCTTTCTGATTTGATTTTTCTTATATATTTATAGCAGCTCGCCACGTTTTGATGACTACTCATTTTTACTTTTTATCACCAGAAATCTCCTATAAAAGAAGTGCATATGTGCTCACGTTTGGTACATATCTGTGATCCTGTACTATTCCAAACACCAAAAAATAAAACCATGGCGGCTGATAGAAAAATCGAGACGGTGTTGAAGGGGCTGAGAAAGCAACAGAAGGAGATCCCTTTCAGTCTACTCTATGACATGAAGGGCTCACAGATATATGAAGAAATCACTCGTTTAGAGGAGTATTACTTATTCAATGCAGAATTTGAGTTGTTTAAAGAAAATGCTTTGGATATAGCAGATTCTATTATTCCTGGAAGCTTGCTAGTGGAGTTGGGCTGTGGCACTGCTCTCAAAACTGCTTCTCTGCTTAATGCTATCAAGGAAATTCATGGAAGGTTATAAATTTTCTTTAAAAAAATTATAATTCAAGTACTATTTTGAAGTTTTTTTTTCAAGGATTCTTTAAAATCTCAACTGTTAGCTGACTGGTTTTCTTTTGGGGTGCAATATAGGTGTCGATATGTAGGTATTGATGTTTCTGAGGTTGCATTGAATGAAGCCCGAAGAAATCTCACAGACCTTGTTCCGGGTCTCAAGCCTAATGCTATAGAATTGATACAGGCAGATTTTTTCAAAGGTCTGCAACAGGTGAAATGCTCCCATCCTCTTGAAACACTCTGCATCACATGGCTTGGCAGCAGTGTTGGCAATTTATCAAAAGAAGATACAGTGGAGTTTTTCAAAAAAGTTATAAGTGCTGTTGGATCCACTTGTCAGCTGCTCATCTGCATGGGTATGTGTAGTATCATAACCTGGACTTGTGTTTCTGCCACATAGTCATGCAAATCTGTTAGCTCGTCTGCATGGGTATGTGTAATATTATAACCCAGATAACCATGTAAATCTGTTAAGCTCATCTGCATGGGCATGTGTAATATTATAACCTATACTCGTGTCTCTGCAGCCATAGCCATGTTAGCATATCTACATGGGTTTGTGGACTATTGTAACTCAGACTTGTGTCTCTTCCATATAGCCATGTAAATCTGTTAGTTTGCTTTGATAGTCCCTTACACGTGTCATCTACCTTAGGATAGGGAGCCATGCTTACTTTTGTTTCTGTGTGACACGATTGACTGACATCAACTCAGTGGGATTGCTTTGGAGAATATGATATATGCTTTTTTTTTAAATAACCTTGAAATTGTGTGACCATGTATAGATATGTGGAAGAATCCTGAGACTCTTTATTCAGCCTATCATGACCAGCAAGGAGTAACTGAGCGTTTTATCAAACATGGTATGCAAAATGCTTTATCTTGTATTGGATATGCACCAGCTGAGCAGAATGCAGATTCATGGACTTATGAGGTTGAGATTAATAAGATTTCTAAAAGAGTGGAAATGTACATTAATTTTACCAAGGGTTTGAGTCTCCAAAAACACCAGCTAGAAATCAGGTAATGGTGACCAAACCTATAATTGTAAAACTAGCATGGATCTATCTAGACCTGCCAAGCTTTCTTCCATTAAAAGATCAAAGTTGTGTGTATTTTACGCTGTATTTTAATAGTGATTTACAGACAACATCTTCTTTCAACTCCTTCAGAAGTAGTTTACTTCCTTGTTTTATAAAGGCATTCTTCTTCTGCATTTAACTAAGTAGACAACATCTTCTTTCAACTCCTTCAGAAGTAGTTTACTTGTTTTATAAAGGCATTCTTCTTCTGCATTTAACTAAGTAGAGACTAAGGGACATGTTTTATGTCAATCTGTCAGGGCTGGAGAGAGGATTTTAGTGGAGTTTGCCACAAAATATACGAGTGATAGCATAAAAGATATTGCAACCAACTCCTGCTGCCATTTGTCAGGATGCTGGGGAAACAATTCATACTACGCCTGTCAATTGCTGGTGCCTGGAGCCCATGCATTGGCCCAATGCTGGTCCGACACTGATGAGCTGTTCCAGGGAATATCGAATTGGAATTCAAAACCAATCGATCTGAGACATCCATACTTATTTTACTAGTAATCACTGAACCTGGCATCTACTTTCAAAAATGTCAATCTAGGTTAACATCCATACTTATTTTACTAGTAATCACTCAAACTAGCATCTACTTTCAAAAGTGTCAATCTAGGTTATAGTTGTTTAGATGGAATTAATTTATTACATTGAATGCTCATAAATATGGAATGAAATGCATTGTCCAGTAACTGTCTTTACCATATGTTTTCGCTTTTCAGTATTGTCTAGAGATTCTTTTGTTTTTGAAGTTTTTGCCTTTCAATACCGTTTATATATTTTAAACTTTCAACTTAATTCATATTTTCTTGCATTTTAGAGTGGGGTTTACAATTTCTGAGTCATGTACCAATCAAGTTCAGAATTTATGATTTGTGCTATTCATCATTCAAGTTATGATGGACAATAAAAGGATTTTACTGTTCATTAGGAGGAATTAGCCACCAAAGAATGTGATCACATCTTTCTCTTTTTATAGAGACCTCTATCCTAGGGTGGGCTCTGGGAAGATATAGTTGATTTTTTACTTTTCTAATTACTTTACTGCAAAGGTGAACGAGCCAGGTGCTCTCCAAACCCTGGTGTATAGAAAGGTGCTCTACTAATCCGTATATAGCCTTGGGTATCCAGTAGACTGTTCGTCACAACCGATCTCAATGCTCCAAAATCTGTGCAAGGTTTTGCTTTAAATTTAATCTCTACCAAATTTTACTCCGTTGTGCTAGGTCTGAATTCCTTTTTTGTTAACTATAATTTCAGTAGATCAGACGATGCTACGCTACGTTTCAGCAAGTTAATGGAAATGAACAAAATTTTAAGACATTTGTTCAACAGTTAAACTAATGCACGCCCACTCCTTCGGTATCCCTAATAGTTACAACACCGTGGCTCTAGAGCATAGAAGAACATGTTTTATTCTGTTCTATTAAAATGGGGAGATTTCAGTTCAACATGAAAGTTATCACTTATGCTATTCATTTTACTCTTCATTTGGAAGAATTAGCCACCAAAGAATGTCATTACTTCTTTCTCTTTTTTGTAAAGATTTGTACCCTAGGGTGGGCTATGGGGAGATAGAGTTGATACTTTATTGCACACCTAATTTTAATGACTCATCAACATATCAACATGTTAAATTTTATCTTTCATCCTAACTTGGTCTTGGTTCCAACTTTTTGAGATTATCCTAACCTTTTAAGATCCAATCCATCCATTTATCAAGATACAAGAGTGTCATCCATTGTACTCAATAATTTTTTAGAATTTTTTTTTCACTTACATGATTCATCAATATTTTAAATTTTCTAAGATTAGTCCAACCTTAATACAATTATTTTTCGATTCCACATTAACCTGGTATAATTTGGTCCCAAATTTTTGAGATTATCCTAACCTTCTAAGATCTCCATTGTACTCAATATTTTTCTCAGAATTTATTTTTTTTTCACCTACATGATTCATCAACATTTTAAATTTTCTCTAAGATTAGTCCAACCTTAATACACTTATTTTTCGATTCCACATTAACCTAGTATAATACAATTATTTTTCGATTCTACATTAACCTAGTATAATTTGGTCCCAAATTTTTGAGATTATCCTAACCTTCATAGATCCATCTATGAAGATACAAGGGTGTCATCCATTGTACTCAATATTTATCTTAAGTTTTCTGTAAAATTAGTCCAACCTTTTGAGTTTAATACAATTATTTTTGGATTGCACATTAACCTAGCATAACTTGGCACTTGGTCCCAACTTTTTAAGATTATCTTAATCTTCTAAGATCCATCCATCTATCTTGTATAAGGTCCCAACTTTTTAAGATTATCTTAACCTTCTAAGATCCATCCATCTATCTTGTATAAGATCCATCCATTTATCAAGATACAATAGTGTCATTCATTGTACTCAATATTTTTTTAGAACTTTTTTCACTTACATGACTCATCAACATTTTAAATTCTTTCTAAGATTACTCCAATTTTTTGAGATTAATACAATTATTTTTGGATTCCACATATGAGTTACACCTGACACCCTTGTGTCTACTCTAGTGGTTAATTAACTTTTTTCACTTACATGACTCATCAACATTTTAAATTCTTTCTAAGATTACTCCAATTTTTGGATTCCACATATGAGTTACACCTGACACCCTTGTGTCTACTCTAGTGGTTAATTATTCTTCGATTCCACATTAACCTTGCATATGAGTACACCTGACACCCTTGTACCTACTCTATACCTACTTTACTTTAGTAGTTAATAGAGTAATTAATCCCACAATTTGATGTTGTGTTGCATCCTCTCTTTGCATAAAATGATACATTTTACATTATTACTACATGTGTGGCCTAACTTAATAAGGACTACAAAACAAGAGGAGAAAAACAATTTTACTACGCCTAGACTTTTGTAAGACCAAAACTTTGTGAGAACCAAAACTTTGTGGGTGGTTGTTGGGTACAACCAAACATGAATCCCTAATAAGACATACACATTATTACATCATTTCAAATGAGGTATACAACATAAATGTAAAATACTTCCTTTTAATTAAAATAAAATCTCATTTAACAATTCTTTTGTAAATGACAACTAAGATATATATTTCACATTATATGAAAATGAAGGCAAATTAATAACCAATAGTCCATCATCTTTCCTTTATTTTTTATTTTTTTAACTTAACCAAAAATAAGCATTATTTCAACCTTACACATCTCAACCTTGAATGTAATTTTCCTTTTAATCTTCATGCATTTAATAAACCCCACTCATACAAATGATTCCACATATAACCATAAGTGACCATAATAACTCAGCTAGTTTAACCAATTCTATAACAATCTTCTAAACCAAATATTCCCAACTTCTCTCGCTTCACTTATCTGGTCTGAGATATCTCAAATAGGAGTTACTGTAACATTCCTCTGCTCCCACGATTCGCGCTTCACCAATTTCTAACCATAGAGCCTGCCTCCCACGATTCGTGGACTAGGTCTGATCATGTTGAAGAAAATTATTATTCTAGGAAACTGGTGGTTATAAACTAGATATGAAATCTTTATCCTATGGTTAGGGAGATGAAGGCCTACATGATATGATTCTCTCAATCCATATTGGATTACATATTCTGTTGATTGTTTAAGTTATATTTACTATTTTTTCAATTTTATTTCAATATATATTTATTATTTCTAAATTTGCTATTCAGAAATTCTCTGAGCACTGGACTCCTGTACCCTTTCTTCCGGTTTAAATTTACTATTTACTATTCTTTGAGTTCTCTGACGACCTGCACCATTTCTCTGAGCACTCTGGACTCCTGTAACCTTTTTTCCGGTCTAAATTTACTATTTACTATTCTTTGAGTTCCGGTCTAAATTTACTATTTACTATTCTTTGAGCTCTCTGACCTCCTGCACCATTTCTTTTCGGGTTTAACTTCGCTATTTACCATTCTCGCAGGTCTCTGAATTGCTGTATGATTTTTTCCTGGTTTAGGTAGAAATAGTCTTTTGTTCTAATCTCGGTTCAGGAGGACATTAGATAATGTGAAGGGAGTAAATCGTTGCTACACGTAGCCCTTACCGTTGCGTTGTTGGTTATATTTGGGCTTCCTTTCTGTGCTATGCCATGGTCTATCAACGACGAGGAACCATAAAAACAGATCTTTGTTTTGTGGATTTTGTAGGTCTGGTTTTTGGCAACCATGAAAACAGATCTTTGTTTGGTGGTTCTTGTGGCTCTGGTTGTACATATAATTGCGGTAGTCCTTGTACACGATCTTTAGCACCACCTCTGCCACCTCCGCCTCGGTCTTCCTGGCCCATCTCAAGCATAGATTTCATTTGCAAGAGTGCAAAATATTGGTTCGATTTTTAAGCATCTTCTTAGGAGTTAGCGTTTTTTTCCCGCATGTAAAAAGCTGTATAGGTGTTTTTAATTAATAAAAAGAACAGAAACATGTACATCATTATAGATATGGCAACTGTTTTGGTAGGCTAAATATGGAACCATAGACCTCATGGTGACGGATATGTGGATCTAGATCAAAAAAACTGATACAAAGAGTAAACATCAGACCTATCTGTGTGATGATTCAATGGGCCTATATATAGTATAAAATACCACATATGTGTGAGACATAAATACGGGGACAGAATACTTATCAGATTGGCATCACAAAATTGTGAATTGTGTACCCGTCATAGTGAAATCTTGGATCTGGGAGGCGTAGTTGTCCACAGCAATCTGCAGCCTCCATATGCCCAGCGGCGATGTAAGTCCCTGCTTAGACAGAATGTCTGCTCTTCAATTTTTTTCTCTGGGAATATGGGAGATGGTGTAGTCCTTCATGCTGCGCCACCAATCCACAATCTTGTTTAACCAGCCTGAAAGGTGTATATTTCTGATTCGTCTTTTGGACAGAACATGATCGATGGTGACTTTGGAGTCTCCAAAAATGTGTAGGTTTTTGATGCCAAGGAAATCAGAGAAAGCAATGAGACTAGCCAGGGCCATAATCTTCGCTTTGCTGTTTGTACCGGGACCTCTGTTCCAATGGATATCATAAGATTGACCTTCTTCTGGAATAATGTGAATCCTATAGGCACATATGTTTTGTTGGGCTGCGCCATCAAAAAAAGCATAAGGATAATCATAGCAATCATTGTGCAACAGGTTCCTCCACTGTTTGACAGTGGGTTGATGAGGTTGAGCAATAACTTCAAATAGCGAAAGGATGGATTCATAGACTGAATAAATCGGGTCCTTTATGGATTCAAATATTATACGGTTGCGCCATTTCCAGATGGTCCAAAAGGAAGCGGCCTCCACATGCAGCGCATGCTGCTCCATGAATAAAAGGCATCGCAGATGGAAGAGGCGTTGACCATATCGAAGCCAAAATGTGTAGCTAAGAGATGCCAGATCATATTTGATTGAGAACATTGAAAGAAAATGTGTAAGTTATTTTCAGTATTTAATCCACAGAGTGAACAGATAGCAGGCCCATACCATTCATGCTTCTGAAGATTCTCCCGGGTGAGATTCCTGTCATAAAAAACCAACCAAGCGAAAATAATAATTTTTATTGGGCAACCCGATTTCCATAAAGCAGGCGGAAAGATATTTTCACTCGAGTCCCAATCTGTTTGTAAAATCTGGAGGTATATGTGTCTTGCGCTGACCACAAAATAGCCACTGAGACCTCTCCAACTGATACTATCTTTGTCCATCGAACGATATATTCCAGAAGATTGCAGGGATCAGGTGACAGTGTTCCATCGGGATACAAGAGCTCCGGAAAGTTTTAGTTCTGCAGCAGATTTCCATATTGGGGTTCCACCGTCCCAATTTTTTATAACGCTTGCCCAAAAAAATTATCCCATGCTGTGCAAATGTCTCAATAGTGGTGGGGAGATATGGATTGGCCCACCCATACCAGCGAATTCATCAATGCCGATGATGATCTTAGATCCCGTATGGAAATTCCAAATCAAGTTTTTCCGGAAAAACGGAAGCAATCTTTTGAACCCCCTCTAGATGATAGAACCGCTGGTGGCACCGAAAGTGTTTTGTCTGTACCAATAAATGATGTCGTGGCCATACAAATACTTAGCTCTGACAGTTTTACTCCAGAGAGATTCTCCCGAAAACGCATTCCACATAGTTTTACACAGAAGCGCTCTTCTGAAAGAGTGTAAATCCATTAAGCCCCAGCCTCCTATGGATTTTGGCCGGGACAACTTTGTAAGTCTACATAGATGGTATTTAGTATTTTCCTTCTGGCCGCCCCAAATGAAATTTGCAATCATTCTGTTTAGACAGTGGATAATAGATGTCGGGATATAGAATAGAAGAGCCCAGAAGACCATGATTTGAACCAACACGGCTTGGGCAAGTGTGGCACGTCCTCCGATTGACAAACTTTTGTATTCCCAAGTTGATATTTTCTTGTAAAATCAGTTTGCAATCCACAACTAGTCAACAACTTTGTAACTCACCTGTTTCAAGTTAAATCCAAGATATTTGAAAACCACCCTGATAGGAAACGCCTTGATGTGGAATAATTCAACAAGATAAGTGATAACCTCTCCATTTGTATCAGCGACATGGAAAGATGACTTTGAGTCGTTTATGTTTAGGCCGGTGGCTCTCTGGAATCTTTCCAGAATTTTGTAAAGACATTCCCGTGTAGATCTGCACAGCATGGCAAACAGAAGGATATCGTCCACAAAAAGGGAGTGTGACATGGAAATCTCCTTGCAAATGGGAAGAGGCAGATATCTCCCATGTTGGATAACAATTTTAATATGTAAGCTCAACGTTTCCATGACAAGGATGAAGATAAGTGGAGATAGGAAGCAGCCCTGGCATAGTTCCCTGGCCGATTTGAAAAATGGAGTTGGCACACCGTTAATGAGGACTGCATAGTTTACATCCACTATACAGGCCATGACCCATCGAATGCATCTGACATCAAGTCCTATCTTTGCTAGAAGGCATCTTATAAAGTCCCAACTCACACAGTCGTATGCCTTCTTTAGGTCGATCTTCAATAGGGCCGCATCTAATTTCCTGCAATGCATAGAGTGTAAGCATTCCTGTGCAAGAGCCACCGCTTCAAGAATGTTTCTGTCTTTAAGGAATCCGTGTTGTTCTGAAGGCAGGTGCTGAGATGGAGTTTCCCTGATGCGCATTGCAATGATCTTTGATATGATCTTGTATAATACGTTGCACAATGATATGGGCTGGAAATCAGCTAAGGTGGATGTGCTCTTTTTCTTAGGAATAAGGGTGATAAATGTAGAGGAGATCTTCTGACTGATGGTGCCCTGCTTCCTCGAATCCTCGACCATCTTGAGGATATCATCCTTAAATAAATCAAAGAAATGGATGAAGAAATCGATGGTGCACCCATCTGGCCCGGGGCACTTATCTTTCTGGAAAGATTTCATTGTTGCCAATAATTCTTCTTCTGTAACTTCAGCAAAAAGGGCATTGTTCTGTCCTTCATCAAACATAATGGGAAAAGGGTCTATACCCCACAGAACATCCTCAAAATCGGAGACAGAAACTGCACTATAAGCCTTTTTAAAATACTTAACAGCTTCCCTGGAGATGGCCCTCTGCGTGGAGTGTGAGCTTCCCGAACATCCTCAAAATCGGAGACAGAAACTGCACTATAAGCCTTTTTAAAATACTTAACAGCTTCCCTGGAGATGGCCCTCTGCGTGGAGTGTGAGCTTCCCTGTTCATCCTTGATAGTCCAAATAGCATTTGTTTCCCTCCTCTTATTGGCAAACCTGTGGAAAACCTGGTGTTTTTATCACCTTCACGGAGCCATAAAGCACGACTCTTGAGCCTCCATGTATTTTCTTCTTGCTTTAAAATCTGTTGTTTTCTTTTTTCTAAGCCCCAGATCCAGATTCTGGTGGAGGTCGCCAAGGGGGGATATTTAAGGAGGGAAGACAATTGCTCTAATTCCATGTTTATATCCGATAGCTCCTTTTTATTGGATGTTGCCTTCACCTTTTTCCATTTCTTTACCTCCATACGGAGGGCTTGTAGGCGGTCGATGAAACTCCGAGGAGAGTCTATGGCCAGATTGGGAGAATGTATCCAGGTATCCTTTATAAAAGAGTTGAACATATCATCGGCTAACCAGGTGCGATTGAATTTGAAGGGATATCCACCTCTGTGCTCATCCTATTTCCATTGAATGGTTATGGGCCAATGATCAGATATAAAGGCTGGGAAAATATTCATAGATGGCGGCCCATATTTTTCTAGTAGTCGTTCATGTAACATGAATCTGTCGATTCTTTTTGCCAGATATGAACTGTTGGACCGCCCATTGTCCCAGGTTGGGCCATGATCAACCGGTAGAAGATCAATGAAATTCTTTTGAAAAATAGATTCCCGGATATGTCTTCCCATAGAGTCAAAAATCCTGCTATTACCCCATATCTCGTCACTACATAAATTACAGTTAAAGTCACCGCCAATAATCAATGAGTCAATTTCAAGAAGTTCAGAAGAAAGCAGATAATTCCAGAATGGAGACTGATTTTTGTAAGGCGCATATATATTCAATATGTGGATGGGGTCATGAGACCCCCGGACATGTTCCAGCACAAGGATGCCAACAAAGCATTGAAAAGCAGCAGCAGAAATCCACCTGGGGTTCCATAATACAGCCAGACCACCTGACATGCCCATAGCGTTGGAGGCAACCATATGCCAAGACGGGAGCATACGTCTAAAGTATGAGATGGTCTGAGCGCAATCATGCACGGTTTCCTGAATGAGAATCATTTTAGAATCCGAGGAAGCAAAAAGATGTTTGAGGGCCAAGAATTTTGGTTCATCGCCAAGGCCCCGAATATTCATGGATAGAATATCAATCATTTTGCACCACCATGGGCCGGCATGCTTTAAGAGGCCCAGAATTAGAAAGGTCATCAATAGCAAGTTCAGTCACAGGAATATCGATTAAGGATCAACCTTCAGAAGACATCAAATCTACCCTTTCGTCCCCGGAAATGTCATGTTGCCACGCTTCTCCTTGCGTCTGACAGTTATGTTCCCCGCCGAGCTGGGGCTAATGTGAGGTGAGGGGGAGCGTGATGGTCAATGGATAGTTAAAGGCTGAAGTTTGAGGGACGCCTTTGAGAGAAGTTGATTGATATCCTGATTAAAGGAATTGTGCGGGGAGGATCGGAGGGATGGAGGACGGGAGACGGGGATATATGGCGCCTTGCCCTTGCGATCAGGAATCGATCCGCAGGATGGGGGGATAAGGGGGAGGGGTGTAAGGGAGAGTGATTAGTAACAGGGGATACGCCAGGCGAGGGAATAGGGATAGAGTGGATGAGGGAAGGGGGAGATTGGGTCGAGGATGAAATGAATAGGACAACAGAAGGGTGGGTGCCGATCGGCTTTGTTTGTTCAGGAGGGAGGAGAACTTCATGGTCAGAATCAGGAGGACGGGGCGGTGGTACATGGGAGAAACTCAGGACTCTGGTTGACAGGCTCTTAGGGGAAAGAGAAGGTGTTTTAGATACAGTAGAGGATCTCTGTCGATCGACAGACAAAGCAAAGGAACGATGTAATGGGTCAATAGAGACAACTCTAGATGGAGGGAGGCTAGCAGATCGTTCCAGGGAATGGCCTTTAGGAGATAGTTGAGAGTATTTGGATAAGAAAGGAGCTTGAAAAAATTGCCCGGAAGAAGGCTCGTTGAATGCCACAACGACACTGTCATGTGCTAAGGTGGGACAATATGCAGATTTCTTCTTCATTCGGCCACACGGGCGACGTGGGCATTTCGGATAGAGGTGTCCTGTTTTGTGGCAGCTGGAGCACCTGAAAGGCACTCCCCAGAAGTCTACTTATGTCCTTAGGAGTTAGCTTATGTTTGCTATTTTTTTTTAAGTTCAATGACTTTTTTTTGGGACAATTTTTAGTAGTGACATCATATTCGATAACAAAGGTGATATCTAAGGTTTTTGTGAGTATAATTGTTTAGATATCTGTCTTCCCGATCCATCACATAAAAGTATTGATTGTCCATGTTTTTAGAACCAAGTAATGTGATTAATCATCATGACAATAATATTTAATTGCCTATTTCGTTGTGTTTTTTTTTCAATTCAGGAAAAAAGATGAAGACAAAATCTGATCCAACATGGGTATAAAAAGAGATATCATTGTGTTTTTTTTCAATTAAAGTCAGTTAAGAGTATCTCCATTTTGCTGATTATCTATATATTAGTGAGGATCATTGTCTGTTATTCTTGCCATGGCTCTGATGGAATGATTTTGTTCTCTGGAGGCAGTGGAGGAGACTTATCATACTCATGTTTGTTTGTGTCAGCATCATAGAATTATCATACTCATGTTTTTTTGTGTTATCATCATCTTCATCTTTCTTCTTAACTTGTGATTTTCATTGTGAAAGGAACTTGGTTGATCAGCAACATTTGTGCCCATTTCTACACCATCCTTTCCTCCTCCATCATCATAAATCTATCCACCTCTTAAGATAGCTGTAGGTCTAAATAGCATTCTATAGCATTCTAAGGTTAGGGGCTACTAACCTTAGAGGCTAGTAAGCTTAGTGGAGGCTTTGTTGGTGGCTGAATTTTGCCTCGTCAAAGTTATTTAGGATTAGTAGGGGCAGTAGTCATTGCAAGAAACAATATTACTGATGGTTAATATAATTAATATTGTTTATATTAATCATCTAACTCTTTATAGAGGAAGGAGTGGCTTGAGTCGTCCTCTGTCTCCATCATGGAAATCTAGTTTATATTTATAATGGTCGATACTAAAAAGTTAAAAACTAGTTTATATTTATAATGGTTGATACTAAATGTTTGTGATGTTGGAAGAGTGATTTGGGGAATAAGTATTCATTGAAGTTGTGATCACGAGTTATAGAGATCTACTGCAAATTAACAAGTAAGATATCTTCACCTCAAACTGATTTTTAAGTGACATGGGTAATTTTTTTGGGAAAAGTTTGTTACAGCATACTTCTTTTAAGAAAGCTAGTCTGCTGGCCTTTATTGCAAAAGTCAAGAACACAAACTTCGATACCAATTACTTTGGAATGGTACAAAACCTTATCATCTAAAACGAAGAAGTTATTAACTTATTATTCCATTGTAAAATAATTCATCCTTTTATATGAAATGGTCTTCTTTCCATATGTACACTATTCAATATTCACCATCTACTATAATATTTAGTATTCTTCTTGCTCTATACCATATTATCTCCCACATATTCTACATATTGGTATATGTCCACTTAACATGGCATATAGTAAAATTCTTCTTAACCCCCCTGTTAAGATTAGGATGATATTTTATTGTGCAAATTATCACAATATTTACTACAGCAATACATTTATGTGCTTGATTTTGATGAGATCTCTATTCTCATGTTGAGCTAAAATGCCAAAAAAATAGGCCCCACAAATTAATTATTTCCATTAATCACATACATGGAATTATATGGCCATCCAAATATATCGAACATATTCATGAAACTTAGTTAAATAGTATGGGACAATGCAAAAAAATTGATGTTTTCCCTTCAGTTTTTGGTAAGTCAACCATTATTAAATTGTTTGTCTCAGTGCAAAATGACTCAGGCTTGTTTCTACGTTCATTTTTATCCATTGGGCGTTTATAGAGACCGGCTTTAAAAATTTCTGGCATTATCTAATCAGGAAGAGTTAATTTTTTCAAATGGATGTGTACAGTGGACATGTTTGTGCCTTTACCAAATTGAAGATAATGGGAGAAAAAGAAGCATCTGAATTGGACAATGTGTTTTCAAGGGGCATGGATCCTGATGTCCTGGATCCTTCACATTGCCATGGCCATCCACCTGTGCCACTCAATTGGCCTTCCAGGGAAGCATTGATCAACTATGTGACAAGAACAAGAATGATGATTCTGAAAGAGACAGCCAAAGGGAAAGTGACCACTAGGATTCTATCCATTGTGATTGAGCATGAGAGAATGCATCAAGAAACTCTCATGTACATGATAACTCAGGACAGGAAAATGTCATTTGAGGAGAGACCAGTGGGGATCAGGAAATTACCACCCCTAATATCACAGAACGGTCTAATTTCTATGATTTCCATGGACCATAATCTTGAACCAGAAGTAATCATTGAAGCTGGAGAAGTAGATTTAGGGGTTAATTCATGGGATTTGACTACATTTGTGTGGGATAATGAGGCCCCAGTAATTCACACCAAAGTTTCAGAGCCATTTCTGGTAGCTGCCAAACCTGTTTCTATCAAGGATTTCCTGTGCTTCATCACTCAGGGAGGCTACACAAACCAGAACCTCTGGAGAAAAGAGGATTTTGCATATTTTTCAGAGAATGGATTCAGTTGCCCAGCAACATGGTCATTGGTGGAGAATGAATATTTTGTTCATGGGTTTGATTCAAGCAAGCACTGGACTGAAGTTGCAGAAGAACCTGTGTACGTGAGCCTTGCAGAAGCCGAGGCCTTCTGCAGATGGATGAACTGTAGAGTAATGAAAGAGGAGGAATATCAAAGAATTCTGGATTGTGATAAGAGTGGGGAGGTTGTGGGTTTAAGAGGAGGGGGTTGGGAGTGGACCAGCACCCTTTTCTACTCCTTTCCAGGGTTCCAAGAAATGGCAGAATACAGAGAATACTCCACAGATTTCTTCGATGGAAAACATTATGTTTTGAAAGGATATTCAGATGCAACTCATAAAAGTATGAGAAGGGATTCTTTTCGGAACTTCTATCAACGACAATATCGTTACGTGTTTGCCAAGTTCAGATGCTGCCGTTCAGTACTTTCATAACTTTCTGGTTTTGGGATTTTTTTTGGGGTGACCCTCTGGGACTTTTCCAGATGATATTTTGAGCTGTTCTTGTTGTGCCATGTAGCTAGGTTACAGTTGTATATGTGTGCAGACATTTTAGTTCAGTTCAGTGCAGATATTGATACATTTTCCTCCTCTATCAGATTCAAGAGTACAGTAAAAAGAAAACCCAATTCCATTATATTAAATTCAAGAGTACAGTAAAAAGAAAACCAAATTCCATTATTTTAGTGTAGAGCTGAAAGTAATTCTATTTCAGATTTTGAAAATATATGAGAACTGATTGAATTTAAGATATGGAGAGAAGAATTTAAAATTTACAGTAAGTAGGTCCCTGTCAATATAATATAATTCAGGCTGTCAATATAATGTAATTCTCTTGAAATCATTTAAATGTTTGAATCTAATGATGCTAAAATAATATTGGAATCTATTATTAATATTTGATTTAAATGTTTGAATCTAATGATGCTAAAATAATATTGGAATCTATTATTAATATTTGATTTAATGATTCTAAAATATTTTTGGAATCTATTATTAGAATAAAAAGTTGTTTATTGAAGGGATAAATTTGCTGGGAAAGCCAAAATTTGTTGGAATTTGTTATTTTTTTCCCAAAAAATTTGATGGTAGGAGTGCTTGGATCATTTGTTGGAATTGGTCATCTTTTTCCCAAAATAATCTGATGGTAGGAGTGCTTGTATCTTGTTTTTATTCTCCTGAAATCATTTAAATGTTTGATCTCATAATTTTAAAATATTCTTGGAATCTACTATTAAAATAAAATATTCTTGGAATCTACTATTAAAATAAGAAGTTGTCTACTGAAAAGAGTACTTGAATCTTGTTGTTTTTATGGTGGAAATAAAAATAAGAAGTTGTCTACTGAAAAGAGTACTTGAATCTTGTTTTTATGGTGGAAATAAAATCAGCATCATCAAAAACCCCAAAAAAGCATACAAATACCTGAGATTTCCAAAAAAAATTCCCCAAAAGCATACAAATACCTGAGATTTCCAAAAAGAATTGTCCAATTTTATAAAAATCTTACCCCAATTTCCATTATTTAATTTCCATTATTTTCTGAGATTTCCAAAAAAAAATTATCCCATTTCCATTATTTTCGGAACAAATTTACAAAATTATAAAGATGATATCATTGTACCATAAAAAAAACTGTATACATACCCGGCCCCTTTTTATTAGACATACCCTGATCTATTTGGCCTCTTTCTATCTGAAGTTTGAAATGATGTAAATAATTGTATAATTTTATTGAAAATAAATTACTATAATTTGATTTAATTTAAAAGTGCAATTTAATTGAATTTTACTTTAACTGTCCAAGCTTTTGGCTCACGCAAGGATTTAGTTTAGTTGAATTTAATTTTAACTGTCCAAGGGTTGCTTAAAGTAACGGCTAGTTTCCGTGTATATCGTCGAATTCTTTTATATATATATATATATTTTGTTTTCAGTGTGGTATATATATTTGAATTTTTAATAATAAACATTTTATTTTAATTTTAATTTTATATTTAATTTAATAAAATATATTTAATATTTCATTTAAGTGATATATATAAATATATTTAATATTTTCATTCCGGTGATATATCAGAAAAAAAATTGTAAATAAATAAAATTACAGTGTTTAGTCGCTCTTGTTATCTTATATGGATGTGAGGGGGTTGCAACATTTCTAGAGAATCCTAGAGAAAGATTGAGCAAATCCAGAAGCGTTTTATAATGTATAATCTGAAAATTAAAAGCAATACACCCTATCCTATTCTCCTTATAGAAGTAGGTCTTTCCCTTATCAAGAGCCTAGCTATGACGTCACTCCTGTTATCTTATATGGATGTGAGGGGGTTGTAACATTTCTAGAGAATCCTAGAGAAAGATTGAGCAAATCCAGAAGAGTTTTATAACGTATAACCTGAAAATTAAAAGCAATACACTCTATCCTGTTCTCCTTATAGAAGTAGGTTTTTCCCCTATCAAGAACCTAGCTATGACTAGGCTTCTGTTGTAGAAGCACAAATTCAATAACATAGGAGATCATAGACTTCCTAAGCTAGCTTTAAATTCCAGCCAAAACCACCTAAGGCTCAAACGAGGGTGGTATAAAGACACGAAGGCCTGGTTAAACCTTTGGGAGATCAACGAGAATGATGCTTTGCAAAACATTAATAACATTAAAAATATTGTTACTTCTAAGTTCAAAGAAAAATGTGGTGTGAGAAAGATTTAGCAACTAAAAGAAAATTAAGTTATTATAAGAAG
>APFE031405431.1:29472-53531 GCA_000404065.3 Pinus taeda | reverse complement strand
GAGATATATATTGTGGATAACAAGGGGATTTGGGTAATGACTGAGGTCCTAGATCCAACATCAAACCTCCTATGGGCCCAACCAAATCTACATGGGAGGTCAAAACAAAGTCTATGCAAGAAGATGCAATCTTTTTTGGAAAATTAAGATCATTCAAAAAATTGAAAAAGGGTTCCAGATTACCTCCATGTGCATTTTACATGGTAGTGAAGACGCTAGAATAAACCTCATGGAGAATGCCATTCTAAATCCCATCAACCTCGAGACAACGAAAGTCCTTTCTTAGAAGAAATTTTCATGGGCAAGTTGCCACCAGATGGCCCATCTCATGAAAATTCAAGCAATTGTATGGCACATTCTAATAATCAATTGACAACAAAAAGGAGAAGTTTCTCCACTGCAACTCTAATTCCACTACCAATCCTCTGCCCATCTCCACCTCGATTAACACCCATGCCATTATTTTGTCCAATTTTCCAAAACACCCTTCGTCCCAAAAATAGAACTTCCCAATTCTATTCACAATCTCTGAAACAACATATTTGTTCCCGCCAAGTTAGAAGGAACCAAAGAAGATAAATTTTGAACTGAAGGATGAAGAATTAGACTCCATAGAAGAACAAGAATTATAATTAGAAGAACCACACACTCTGGTTTTGAGGAGATCAATTCGGGAAAGAAGACAAGTATAGAGGTATACTCCATCTCATTTCCATTCTGATTTTGCTTTATCTGTACTGATGATGACCCTAGAATTGTCAGGGAGGAAGTGGATTCAGATGATGGAAAACTCTAAAAAAAGGCCATAATTGAATAAATGGAAGCCTTGGACAAGATTGAGGGTTGGGATCTAGTGGAGTTGCGGACTGGAAGAAAACCCATTTGACGCAAATAGATGTTTAAGAAGAATTTGAACATCAAGTATAATTTGTCGACTTGTTTCGAACCATCTAGTGTGGTTCATCATCAGGACAAGATGAAGCCTGAATTAAGAATTTGAATTTAGAAATAAAATGGGAGAAATACAAAGCTCGATTAGTAGCAAAAGGTAATTCCCATGCACTGAGAATTTATTTTGGTGATATTTTTTCTCTTGTTACCAAGTTAGCTTCTATTAGATTACTTTTATCAATTGTTGTTTCTTTTGATTTTGAGGTAGAACAAATGGATGGGAAGAAAACATTCATACATGGGTATCTAAAAGACGAGATCTACATGAAGCAACCAGAAGGCTTTGCAGTGAAAG
The DNA here is from genome assembly GCA_000404065.3 of Pinus taeda. Lineage (NCBI taxonomy): Eukaryota > Viridiplantae > Streptophyta > Pinopsida > Pinales > Pinaceae > Pinus > Pinus taeda. The sequence continues at coordinate 52,285 of APFE031405431.1, read as the reverse complement.
GTAAGAAAGAAGTGGTATCAAAGCATAGGTCATGAGTTCGATACACACCTAGCTCGTGCTAGGGGGAAGATTGTTGGACATTGGATAAACTAGTGCTCTCCATGTGTTTCGTGACATAAACTAACTACCTCTCATGGATTCCTACCTTTGGTGATGCAATCATTGACTAACATGAGGGGAATTTTGAGGTCTAAAATGGGTCTCCTAAAGAAAATAATAAAATAAAATTTATGAAATGTTAAAGAAAAAAAATAACTACCTTTTTTATTCCATTTTTTGTATATCTTCTTATAGGTTTACTCAAATATCAAGTGTAGACACCATTGAATGTGGAACTAAATTCCACATCCATTGAGTACCCACTCTGTATACTTTTGAGAAGACCCACATCAGAAAAAATTGAAAATACATGAAGAAAATGTGTTGAACGTGCTTTTTCATGTATTTTCATTTTTTTTTTTTATGTTGGTTTACTTAGAAGTATGCATAGTGGATGGTCTTTGGATGTGCAATTTAATTTTTGTATCCAAAAGATGTCTACACCTAACATTTGAGTAAACCTAGAAGGATATAAGCCAAAAACACAATAAACAAGTAATTTTCTTGTTTCCCCTCTAAAATATCCCCCCCCCTAGGGATGACATCATCATCTTGAATCGTACTTGTTCTTTTAAAGTTAAATTTTTTAGTACATTTTTTGTTTCAAGGTCCATTTTTCAACTCAAAATTCTCCTAATGACACTTGCAGGTTTTGGTCTAACGAAAATCGAGATTCCTAACACCAGGTCTACTCAAAAAAGTTCACTCCCTCATCCACATTCAGATCTCGGACCCTAGATGCAACCTTTCCTTGGTGGAGTAATCCAAACTTGGTGACATCTGGCCTGCCACAAGAGTTGGTGCCCCTACCACACCATAGATGTCCACATGTGGCATGTGTTGCTTAAAGGAAATTCGACATAGTGGGATCTAGCTTGCACAAATGGGTGATGACCCTTGTCACCACCGAATGCTAGATGCCCAAATCCATTACTTAGAAGGGTATGCGCCTGAATATGAATGGCTTAAATATATAAATATATAATATATATATATATTATATATATATAATTATATATATATATTATATAATATAATTATATATATATATATATGACCCCATTGTATATCTAGGTCATGCTCAAGAGTACTTTGCCTTATCGACCATAGACCCCATATGCCCAGATACCATCTGCTATGAAAGAGTAATCCAATCTCGCGGTGATCTAACCTTCACACAACGAAGTTTACCCTTACAACCTTTGGATGCCTGAATCACTGGATTTCCACAACAATCCGAATAAGAAGGAAAGACAAGGAGAAATTGGGGAAATTTCCCGATGTAGAGGGCATAGCCCGAACACCAAATATCCTAAAGATTAAGATTGGAGTCTGAGAAAAGACTCTCAGAGGCACTGTGCCATGTTAAAACCATGAAATTTTAGGATGTTATAACTTATTACAATTCTAAGTTACATCAATGTATAAGTTTTCATAAATCACAGATTTGACACAAATATAACTAGGAATTAATTGAAATCCTCAACATTAAGTAGAAATTCATTGAAATCATAACATGTAAAATAGCCTACAAATATTGAGTTTAACAACAAAGTTAGTAATTGTTTAACTAGAGTTTCAGTCAATCGTGGTTTTCCCATGCTAGTCTTGTGGTTACATTTGACATTATAAAAATCAAGGGTCAAAATAGAGGATGTTACAACCTTGGCTCAAGAGTGACCAACTGTTGAGTGTATTGGAGCAGTAAGGTCTATGGTTGGTTGGAAAGTATGAGATATACATTTAATTGGTGATATTCAACAAAAAATAAGTTTTTAGTTATGCTTATATATGTATTTACTCTATTATATATATGTTGTTCATGTATTTATGTGTTATGCATAATATTATTATTGTTCTAGTCATGTTACATGCTACATTATAGAGTAGTATGTGTTAGCTATGTATAATAGCATTAAAATATGGTACAAGGGGTATCTTAATGGCATAATTAGACTTGGTTGAGTGACTAAGATAAATTATAGAATTGGTATTAAAGAAATAATGAGTTATATTGTGGTTTTGAACCTTTATTAGAGACAACCATTCATGATATTACATTTTTGAAATTCAAGATGAGCTTGTCCATTATAAATTAATAATATATTATATAAATAAACTATAATTAATTAAAAATTATTATACTTATTAAAAATAAAAACCATTTATGATCTCGCTCTTTCTTTCCTTGTAAGAATATTGCAAGTTTCATAGGTTCTAGGAAGAAGAACCAAGAGTCACTCTTATTTTTTTATACATCTTCCTTGGATAGCTCTTTAGAGTGTTTTAATACCAATTTGTGTAGTGTCTTTTAGAGTTGAATATTAAAATTATATGACAAGTTCAAAAGAACTATGCCCCTAGATTTGACTTAGACCCAGTTGTTGGTAAGGCTAGTTACTCGGTTCTAACTACAAAGTTTTTCTAATAAATCTGATTTTTTTCTACACCTTTGATGAAAGTGGTTGATTTTTAAAATAATATTAATTTATTTTTAATGTGATGGTTAAATATCAAATTATTATATGAGATTTTTTGTTTGTTTGTGGAATAATTTATTTGAATACTACATGGTAATGTTATGGTAGAAGGGTTGTCTAAGTTCTCTCTGGATTTTGATTTATGTGAACATTGTGTATGTGGGAAACACAATCATGCAAATTTTTTCTCTAGTGCTAGAGGGCAGAAGGAATTTTAGAGATTTTGCACAATGATGTGTTTGGATTTATGTCAGTTCCATCACTACCTAGGTACATATGTGTACTATGTCTCGTTTATAGATGACTTATCGAGGAATACATGGACATATTTCCTTAGGAAGAAATTTAAAGTCTTTGATAGGTTTAAAGAATTCAAGGCTCTAGTGGAAAATCAGATAGAGAATAATATTAATGTGTTGGGGATGGATAATGGTGGATACTTCTGCAAGTAGGAATTAGAAGAGTTCTGTAAAAAGTGTGGTATAGCACGACGTAAGACTACTCCATACACACCTCAACAAAATGGAGTTGCAGAAAGGATGAATAGGACATTGATGGAAAAGGTAAGAAGCATGCTCAGTGGTATTGTGCTAGGACAAGAATTATGGGCAGAGTTAATGGATATTACATGTTACCTGGTTAATAGATCACCTTCATCAATGTTGGAGGATAAGACTCCGCGTGAGGTATGGACTAGTGAGAAACCTCTTTCTTAGATCTCAGGGTATTTGGTTGCAATGCATATGTACATGTTCTAAAAGAGAAAATAATCAAGTTGGATTGTAAATATGTGTTGACGATGCTCGACCCGCCAACATGTCAGGGGATCTCCCCTGTGAGAATTCCCAACTAGACCTCAAACTGTTTGGTGTAGGAGTCCCAACAATGGGTCGTATGGTATCGCCTTGACCATGGTTGTGCGCAGAGGCAAGAAGAATGTCCTTGTTGGTAGCAAAGGTGTGACCAACGCATCAAGCCAAGGAAGGTGCATGAAGGGTTCTAACACACAGAAAGTGGAATGAGTGCACCCCTTGGAAACCTGTGGAAACACACAACTTGGAAGGGAACACACGAGCAAAGATACATCACAAGATGGAAGGCAGGTGAACCAACAATCCAAAGTGATGGTTAAACCAACAACACATCTCAACAAGATTCATCCATACATATATAGAAAGAGTCCATACATACATGCATAAGCAAACAAATACATATATCGTTAGTGTAACCAAGACAACTGAAATACAATAACAACATATGCATGAAACGTGCTGGCTCTATTATATTAAGAAAGTGAAAGTTCCAATCATACATACAACCATGTCCAACTACCAGTCCCGACAATGGAACGTTACAGTCACCGCCACCTGCTCCTCCAAAGAGATATACTATCTTTGCATTGTGGAGAAGCCAAGGCTCATTACAATACACTCCAAGCTTTCTCTAAGTTACACTTATAGGAAGCTTGGCTCCCAAAAGCCTATACAATGAGTTATGAGGTTCTATAAATAGAAAATGGTGGGTGACCCTTGACATTCCCCTTTGTGACTCTTCACCTACCCTCATCACTCTTCAACTATTACTTGACTGTTACATTCAACCATTGACACTTGGTCTTTCACTTTTACAAGATGTTACATTACAATCTACACATGTACCCATGTGAGACAAAATAAGCTTGAGAAAGCCATGCAAGTTATCACTAAGACTCAGATAGTTGTGGGAAGACCAACTCTTCGACATCCTCGTGATGATCAATGGTGGCAAACTGATGCCAAGCTTATTAGTCCATGATGGTGTCTGTGTGCTCAATGGTGGCATTTTGCTGAAAAAGAACTCTTGCCTCCATTTCAGCTGGGTACACTGATTTGGCTCCTTTGTACAACTCGTTTGATAACATGTGCATCATATTCTTGAGTGCGGTCAAGCCAACAACATACTAATGCATAGTGCCTACGCTGACCTCCAAGTGTGTGTTGTGGCTATGCGCATTAACTCGTCGAAGTACATGTCCAGCTCCAGTCAGAATTCACCTTGGCGTTGTTGTTTGTGGTTTATCACTGTTTTGGCTTGTTATGAACACTCCTATGAATTTTCCAACATTATGCCTTTGTTTCAGTTCTGATTCTATCCATGACTTCAATCATATTGATTCAGAGTTGTTTCAGTTACTCAAAGTTGTATTCCTCTTCCCCAAGGGGGTGGAATCTTTTCAAAATCTGGAAGTTGATATATTTTACCTGTGTAGTTGTTAGTATTAAATTTGGGGATGGCTCTCACACCCCCTTTTGGTCTATCAGATTGTATGAAATGATGGATATCATGTAATTCTATTTTTTGTGTAATGGAAATGCAGTATCAATTTACAAAAAAATCTCCCTTTAAAAACAACACGTTCGATGTAATAATAAAAAAATCTCTATGAAGGGTATTCGTTCTTGTGAGTTTACCTTTCCAACAAAATAATCTAGAAGTGGAAGTCTCGAATAAGTAATGTTCATATAAATGAAAACACATTGTTCAAATTTAAATTAAGGTACCTTCATAACCTAGTTCATTGATGCTATAGGTGGAATACTTACCACTCCACTATAATACAACTCTCGCGAGTTTATTTTTTGAAAGGTGTTCCTTATTTTGATTGAATATGAACAAACAATGAAAGGGTGAGGTTAACTCTTTTTTTTTTTTTTTTTTTTTTTTAATAGTGGGAAAATCTATCATCACTTAGTTCTCAAACTAGTAGTGAGGATGATCATCTCTGGTTGCTATCTATGAATGTAGGCCGACTGGCCAACTCATCACAATTATTCAAGGAAAACCGAGCCACTTGGTGACGGCCCTTAAGGGGGGAAAATTTGACTGAGAAATACTCACCACTCCACTATAATACAATAATTCTAGTGGAAACCCAGGTGGAATACTCACCACTCCACTATAATACAACTCTTGCAAGTTATTTTTTGAAAGACATGTCTTATTTTGATTGAATATGAACCAATGATGAAAGGGTGAGGTTAACTCTTTTTCTTTTGAATAGTGGAAAAATCTATCATCACTTAGTTGTCAAACTAGCATTGAGCAAGATCATGTCTGGATGCTATCTATGAATGTAGGTTGGCTGACCGAATCATCATAGTTATTCAAGGAAAACCAAGCCACTTGGTGGTGGTCCTTAAGGGGGCAAGATTTGATTGTGGAATACTCACCACTCCACTATAATACAACTCTCGCAAGTTTATTTTTTGAAATACATTCCTTATTTTGATTGAATATGAAAAAATGATGAAAGGGTGAGGTTAACTCTCTTTTTTTTAATAGTGGAAAAATTTATCACGACTTGGTTGTCAAACTAGTAGTGAGGATGATCATCTCTAGTTGCTATCTATGTATGTAGGTCAAGTGGCCGAATCATCATAGTTATTCAAGGAAAACCAAGCCACATGGTGGTGGTCCTTAAGGGGGCAAGATTTGATTGTGGAATACTCACTACTCCACTATAATATAATGACTCCAGTGACAACACAGGTGGAATACTCACCACTCTGCTATAATACAACTCTCGCGAGTTTATTTTTTGAAAGACGTGTCTTATTTTGATTGAATATGAACAAATGATGAAAGGGTGAGGTTAACTCTTTTTTTTTGAATAGTGGGAAAATTTATCATTGCTTGGTTGTCAAACTAGTAGTGAGGATGATCATCTCTAGCTGCTATCTATGAATGTAGGCCGACTAGCCAACTCATCAGAGTTATTCAAGGAAAACCAGCCATTTGGTGGTGGTCCTTAAGGGAGCAAGATTTGACTCCTACCATATGCTTCAAGCAAGACTAGTGATGAGCCTCATCATTGGGTAATTACATGGGCCTTAATTGACCTTAATATAACGTAGTCAAACTAACTATTCTCACAACTTATTACATACTTTTAATTATATTTTGTTTATGAGATCAGTTAGAGTTGGATATTTGTGCATGTAATGCAAGAATAAAGGATAAAAGAAAGGAAAAATGTAGGAATAAAGGATAAAAGCAAGGAACTGTGGCAAAGACCTTGGTAAAAACTCGAATGGGGCAAGGGAGAGTAATTATAGGAGGTAAATCCTCCTCATTTACTACCCCTCCATTTGAATATTCCTCCATCAGCTCAGAGTGCAAACAACCATCACTTTGAGGACTAGAAGCCAGCCGAGTAAGTGAAAGAGACAGAAACCAGTTTATCTTGAGTGGGGAGCCAAGCCTCCCTAATTTGGAAGGAAGTCATTGGAGACTTTAGATGTATAAGTAGAGAGGCTTAGGACCTCAGTAGGATTCATATTTTTATTGAAAATCTCTACTTTATTTCTGAGATGCAAGACTTGTGACAATTTTTGATGTAATCCATGGTTTTTATAATAAAGATGAGTTCTGTTTTGAGCCATCAATGAGTTAACTCAAAGGGCTGAAGCTCTTGGGTTAGGGCCCAACCTGAGAAGCTAAAGCTCCTCTTTACTGTACATGTATGCTAGCATAGATTCATGGTTTTCATTGTTCATTTTCATAAGTAGCTTTTTGGTTCTGTTCATTTGCTTAAATAGATGCATTTTCATTATATTAGCGTAGAGTAGATCGGATGTGCTTAAGTTTACTTCCATTTGTCCCTTCTTTCAGTTCACAGGGTAGCTAGAGGAAAAATATCTCCATAAGGTTGTGCGCAAGTGTCTCGGCCTCATCCCCTCCCTTTGGGACCATGAATTGAGGAAGAGACCCTTCAACAACCCCAAAAACACAGGTTTCTGGTTCTCGCATGAGCTATGGATTTTGTAGTTTGATGCAGTTACTTGTCCACCCTCACTATTTTTTCTGTCGTTTTCCTTTTGAAACCGCCTTCAACACGTTCTTCATGCATTGTTTCATTACCGTCCAATCCACAACAAACCTTCCCAATCACCATCTGATTCATTTGTTTATCCAACTGTCGCCTCGCGTGAAGTCTTCCACTTACTTTATGCGCTTTACGTCCCCACCGTCGATCTGCCTCGCTTGATCTGATGGCTATTGCATCACCCGATCGCAAACTAGCTTGGCCGATCTCCACCGTTGATCTGTCTAGCCTAATCTGACGGCTATTGTGCAATTTCAAACAGATTCTTGCGCAACCATTATATGTCCGAGAGCATGCAAGAAAAGTGGTTTTCTCATGCTACGTGTCGCACAAGTAGGCTAACCGTGTGAAATTTCGAAATTCAGCTTACAGCCTTGAGGGCGCGCGAGAAACTACTTACTGCCTTCGAAACCTGCTCCATCATTTCCGTACGTTTCTTTTTCCCGCGATACAATCTCCGCCATCCATCCTCCGATTAATCCTATCCGTCCATCTCTTGACTTAATCTCCAAGATAAGATCTCTGTCGTTCATCCTGTTCATTCGTCCGATTCGTCCATCTATCCACTTAACCTCCGCGATAAGATCTCAGCCGTTCATTTTGTGCGTTCACCTTGTTCATCCATCTAGTCACTTAAGCCTTCGTGATAAGATCTCCACCGTTCATCTTTTGTTCGTTGGCTGATCCAATGGTTCTTATGCACTACTGCTTCCTTACGTCCTCCTTTCACTGATTTCGACCTCCGATTTCTCTTGCGCTTGAAAACCGATTTAGCTTAAGTTTCTTTTCTTTTACCTTAGTATAGTTTGATGCTCTTTACCTTTGCAACTTAGATAGCAACATTAGGTTAGTGATTGATTTAGCAATTTTTCTTAGCATTGCTGTTTAGTTGGTTAATTAGGTTACAATGTGGTTTAGCATTACATGATGTTTTCTTCATTACTGCAGTAGAGTAGCTCTCTCTTAGAATAGATTTTCTCTTCTTCCATCAAAGAATTATTATTTTTCTGACCTTATATAAGTCTAGCTTGGAACCCCTTGGGTTTCTTACCATATGAGCAGTGACAACAGGTAGTACCTTCAATTTTACTTGTGCATATAACACTGTCACCTCTAAGTTTGTACAAACCCCGGGCTGATAAGTAAAACTAGTAGCCCTGGGAGTTGCAGCATTCTTGTTGCAATACCTAGGCTCATCACTTTTTGGCATCGTTTCTAGGGAGGTGTGTAAGTAGAATGTGATTACTGCTTTCTTCTATTTCTAGTCTCCAAGTTTCTTCCATTAGTTTATTTTTGCAAAAGTAATCTAGTTTCTTCCTTTCTTTTAGTTGTCATTATCTGCTTTCCTTTCCATTCTGCAAGTAGAATTTCAATTCAACAAGTAGTTTCTTTGTTAGTAGCTTCCTTTCTTTCATTTGTCATTATCTGCTTTCCTTTTCATTCTGCAAGTAGAATTTCAATTCAGCGAGTAGTCTTTTTTTGTCAGTAGTCTTCCTTCAATCAACAATTTCATTTCGCAAGTAGAATTTTAATTCAGCAAGTAGTTTTCCTTGTTAGTGGTTTTTCATTCAATTAGTAATTTCCTTTCTGCAGAGTACTTTCCACCTTAAAAAAACAAAAAATCTTACAACAACCAACCCAAAAACATTTCCTTTCATGCCTTGTAGGAATAGGGACAATTCAGGGAAATTCCTGTCAAATACCCCCACTGCATCCAATAGTCAACCTTCTTTCTTCTTCAGTGACGGTGAATTGGAAGGCCCTTTAGGTGAGCAACCTTACTTATTTGAGGAACCTACATGGGAAGAAGAAGAGGAAGAACCCATTCCTACTGAACCAATGGCTGAAAACTGAAATGATAGAGGAAATAGAGAGAGAATTGAGGGTGCCTTCCCCATTAGGGAGACCAATGGGGACATTAAGATGAAGAATATAAGCCCCTCTGCTCTACCTCATTTCCATGGCCTGACCATAGAGGACCCTGACACTTTCCTATTTGAGTTTGTTATTATATGCCGAACCTATGACTATACAGATGATGAGCAAAAGTTAAAACTATTTCCATCTACCCTCAAGGATGCAACATTGCGCTGGTTCATGGGTTTACCTCGAGATAGAACCACAAATTGGGCTCAGATGCAAGAGGCTTTTAACAAAAAATCTAGTGACTATCGTAGGTCAAGGGATACTAAAGAAGATATTTTCAGGATGACCATAGGCCAGGATGAATCCTTAGAAGACTATGAAGAAAGATTCCAACTCAATTACAAAAGGGCCAGGTGCACACTTGACCCCAAGTCACTGAAGCTGGTCTTGCTTAGAGGAGTAAGGGAGGATCTTCTCGATACCTTACATATGATAGCAGGAGGATACATCTACCAATTACCCTATGAGGATATTAAGACTGTCTTTAGAAACCATTCTAGGGCAACTAGGAAAAAGGGTAGGGGTAGTCAACATATGGCCAATACATCATCCTCCAACTCATCCATCAAGGGTGAAATTGGAAATATGTTGGAAGATTTCAAAAGTGATATGCTGCAAACCCTTGCCTTGCAGTTGGACGCCATGAACATCAAAAGGAAGCAAGAGGAAGCAAGAGGAAGCAGAAAGAGCGTTGACCATCTTTGTCCTAGATGCACCAAGAGGCATCTTAGGAACGAATGTCCATTGAAATGTTTTAAGATTTGCTCAGTCTGTGAAGAAAACCACTCCACAGACAAGTGCCCTTCTTTACCTGGACTCAAAGCTGTATATCAAGGAGTTGAAGGGGTCACTGAGAAACTTTGCTACATCAACCAAAGGAGACCTCCTGGGCTTAGACCATACCAGTAGGGTATGCAAGGGTCATCCCATGCATATTACAACCCCAACCAAACCACAACTATACCTTCTTGGGGACCCCCTGTTCATCCTTCCTGGTCTACACCCCCTCCTTGGTCCTATACATCTCAGTATCATTCCCAGCCAGCCGACCAATCATTTCAACCTTATGTTTAGCCACAACCTCAGTGGAATACCCAACTCTAGGGGTGGAGGCCCAAATTAAACAATGTTCCAACCCTATTGCCTCCACCACCTACCCAACCACAACTCCTGCAATCTGCTCCACCCAAGAAGCCCCAAATGCCTGCCCAGCCAAATCCGAACCCAAACAATAGGTAGGCTCAACAGGTATACAGTGAACAGACATCATACCCAACTTATGTTGTAGAAATCCAGGAGATCAACCTAAGATCTGGGAGAATTATCCCTGATAACCAACCTCCCTCTCCACATAGGGAGGTTGGGGAAGAAAGAGAGGAAAGCAACCTTAAGGTAAATCCACCTTTTCCTGAGAGATTAGCCCAACCACTCTAGCCTACCCCAGAAGAAATTGAACTTCTAGGAGAATAAAAAAATCTATGTGTAAAGATCCCCCTTCTCCAGGCAATCAAAGATGTCCCCATTTACAATAAGTTGATTAGGGAGAAGTGCTTCAAGCATCCAGGAAGAAGAAAAAGGGACGCCCCTACCATTAATGTCATTGGGCATTTGTCTGACTTAATGCTGGGGCAGGTAATATGTCCAAAATATTTGGACCCTGGAAGCCCTGTAGTAGATGTGCACATCAATGACATCATTGTCCCACACACTCTGATTGATCTTGGGGCTGCCATTGATGTGATGACCAAGGATACCATGCTCAAGCTCAACCTCCAAGGGTCATTGAGGAAGACCACAACAGTTCTGCAACTTGTAGACCATTCCATAGTCACCCCTGAGGGAATTATGGAGGATGTGATGGTCTCCATTGACTCCTGGGAGTACCCTGCAGATTTCCTAGTTCTCCAACCTAAGGCTAAGCTTACTGGTTACCCTCTCATCCTTGGGAGGCCATGGTTGGCCACAACTAGTGCTTACATTAGTTGCAGAGCTGGGAATATGAACATCAAGAATGGGCATATGTCCAAACAGTTAGTCCTATACCCTCCTGTTCAACCTTCCCTAGAGCATGATTTACCTTATGGTTGGAGGAGGAAGAAGATGAGGTTTATTTTGCCCAACTTTATGCTTTGGAAACAACCATAGGAGGAGGACAACAAGATGAGGATGACTTAATTGAACACCTTCTCCAAAGTCCAACTCCTAGTTCATTACCATTAGAAGAAGAAGTAAGGGAAACCTAGATCAATCATCCAATTGACTTATGCTTGGCCAATTCCAACCCACTCCGTGTCAAAACCATAGAATTCGGCCCAGAAAAAACTTTGAAAATTAATCCATCTTTGTCTGTTCTTGAAGAGGAACAGTTATGCAACATGTTGAGAGAAAACCTAGAAGCCTTCGCTTGGAGTTACAAGGAAATGAAGGGAGTACACCCCTCAATATGTACTCACCACATATACATCAAAGAAGGTTGCAAGTCAGTCAGGCAACCACAAAGGATGATGAATCTAGCCCTTAAAGACATAGACAAAGAGGACCTGCAAAAACTGCTAGATGTAGGATTCATTTACCCTATCTCTGACAGTGAATGGGTCTCTCCTTTAGTGTTAGTTCCAAAGAAAAATGGTAAGTGGAGGATTTGTGTTGATTATAGGGAGTTGAACAAAGCCACAAAGAAGGATCATTTTTCCCTACCCTTCATTGAACAAGTGCTAGATGGCCTGGCAAGGAAGAAGTTTTTTTCCTTCCTAGATGGATTCAGTGGGCACAACCAAATCGAAATCTGCCTAGAAGACGAGGATAAGACCACATTCACCTGTCCTTGGGGTACTTTTTCCTATAGGGTCCTTCCTTTTGGCCTATGCAATGCTCTTGCCACTTTCCAGAGAGTAGTATTGAGTATTTTTGTTGAATTAGTACATGATACTGTGGAAATACATATGGATGACTTTATACCTTTTGAATGTGATTTCCAAGAAGCCTTGACTAACCTAGGAAAGGTATTACACAAAAGCATTGAAATGAATCTGTCTCTTAGCCCAGAAAAATGTGAATTCTTAATGACTGAAGGGACTGTGCTAGGTCATTCTATATCTCAGCAAGGACTGTAGGTGGACCCAAACAAAATAGCAATCATCCAAAGGGTCCCACCTCCACAAAAGTAGAGAGATGTCAGAATATTCTTATGGTTAGCTGGATATTACCGAAGGTTCATAAGGACTTCAGCAAGTTGGCCTCTCCTTTGTTTGGGTTGTTGGCCAAAGATTATGAGTTTATATGGTCAAAAAGTTGTTGAGAGGCCTTAGACATTCTAAAGGGTAAGTTAACCACTGCACCAATTCTCAGAGGCCCAAACTAGGACCTCCCTTTTCATATTCATGCTGATGCCTCACACAAAGCCATAGGAGCAGCCTTACGTCAGGAAGAGGAGAAATTGCCCTATGCCATTTATTTTACCAGTAAGAACTTGACAAAGGCTGAGCTAAATTATAGTGTGACTGAAAAGAAAATCCTGGCTATTGTGCATTCATTAAAAAAAAATAGGCATTACATTACATGCTATCAAACATTTGTGCATACTAATCATGCTGCAATAAAATATTTAATGAACAAACCAGATGAAAATGCTAGAATTATAAGATGGTTGCTTTTATTACAACTGTTTGATCTAACTCTTGTTGATAAGCCTGGTAAGGAAAATGTTGTTTCAGACTTTCTATCTAGGATGAATTTGCCTGCAAGTGAAGAAGGAATGGTGGTTGACTATTTACCAGATGAGCATTTGTTTGATATTTCAGTTCTCTCCCCATGGTTTGATGATATAGCAAACTATTTGGTATCAACACAGTTTCCACCAAACTTTCTCTCCAAAGAAAAGAGCAAGATAGTTAGGAAGAGCGCCCCCTTCACCTGGATTGGGAGCAATCTTTTCAAACTTGGCCCAGATCAAATCTTGAGAAGGTGTGTAAGGGAAGAGGAAGTCTTTGACATCCTTCTGTCCTGTCATGATGGGCCTCATGGAGGTCACTTTGCAGCAAAGAGGACAACATTCAAAGTGTTGCAAGCAGACTATTATTTTCCTACTCTTCATCAGGATGTGAAAAAGTACATTAGTCAGTGTGATCCGTGCCAGAGGATGGGAAAAACTACTCCAAGAGATGAAATGCCCCTACAACCTCAAGTGACTTTCGAGCCATTTAACAAGTGGGGCATGGACTTCATTGGGCCTATCAACCCTCCTTCAAAGCAAAAGCAGTACATTATTGTGTGCACTGATTATTTGACTAAGTGGGCTGAAACCAAGGTGATTAAGGCAACAACAGAAGATAAGGTGGCTGAGTTCCTAAGAGAAAATATATTCTACAAATTTGGGTACCCTAGAGAGCTAGTCACAGAGCAAGGCAGCCAGTTTACCTCCAACATGATTGAAGAACTACTCAACCATCACAAAATCAAGCATAGGACCTCCACTCCTTATCATCCACAAGCTAATGGGCAAGTGGAGGTGACCAACAGGGCACTGGAGAACATCTTAACCAAGGTAGTGAGCAACAGCAGGAAGGATTGGGCAAAGAGACTAGTTGAGGCCACCTAGGCCTATAATACAACATGGAATATCACCACTGGATTTACACCCTATGAGATGGTCTATGGGAAAAAGGCTTTTCTATCCATTAAGTTTGAATATAACACATTGAGGATGGTAGCCCAACTAGATTCGGATCTCAGTCATGCACAAAAAGAAAGATTGTTCCATTTGAATGGCTTGGATGAATTCATAATGCAGGCCCTCCTACATACATAGATAGTTTAGCTTCAGAGGAAGATCTGGCATGACAAACATATCAAGGAGAAGCAATTTGAAGAGGGAGACTGGTCATTGTTATATAATTCTAGGTATAAAGACTTCAAGGGCAAGCTAAGGACAAGATGGATTGAACCTTATGTGGTGGAAAGATGCCATGATAATGGTTCAGTGCAAATTAGAACTATAGATGAACAAGCCATTCCATTGCTTGTTAATGTACACCGATTGAAAATGCACAAGAGGCCTTTATCAAAACAAGAGTTCATTTAAAATATCAATAAGATAGTGATGATGGTGGAGCAAGTTCCATCTCCTCCCTCATCAGGGCACTGAAAAAGGGAAAAAAGAATAAGGATTCAGGTGAAAACCTCCATGAGGCACCTGACTCCCATCTTTGGGTTGAAAACCTCGTAAGGCGGCCCAAGGATGAGAAAAAATGAAAAAGAGTAAGAAGATCCCTAGGTGAAAACCTTCCTTGAGGTGCCTAGGGTAGATATCTTGGGTGAAAACCTCTCTGAGGTAGCCTAGGTGTTTTTTAAAAAATATGTATATATATATAATAAAATAAAAAAGAAAAAAAGACATAATTGTTATTTGCAAGTGGGTGAGAAATACAATCAAGGAGCAAAGGGAAGATCCAGAGGGAACCCTGCCTCACATATATTCATCTCCTCCACTCCTTACAATGCATCCCTCCATCAATTCCATTGTTTTTCACTTCATTGCTTCAATTCACGTGAAGATTGTGTTTTCTACAGGATCCCATGAATGGTAGATTGGTTAGGTCCCCAAAATTCATTCTAGACATGATCTAATCCCTCACCTCATTCATTACCATTATCCCTGCATACACACACACTCCTACTCCCTTTGTCCATTCATTACAACATCCTCACAGCACCATCCAGCAACATGATCAAGAAATTCTAAGGGAGACACCAAACATTTCCAAGTGGTAATCCAGGAGCTACACAATAGCAGCAACATGATATCTACAGTCACAAACACCATCAGCAGACAACAGAGGAGGAAGAAGAAGAACCATGCAGCAAATGAACAACGCAACACCTCTGATCCTGGACAAACTGTAGCATGGCATCGATACCACATGTAAGTATCCCACTCACTCACTCATATGCATCATTTGATCAAAAGTTGTAAAGGTTACAAGGTAGTTGGTTTGTAAGTGAAAAGGTGGCCAGTTAACTTGGCCACCTTCATTCAGTCATCACATACAAAGCAGGGTGTCGTCTCACACATGGCTGCAGTCAACTCAAAGAACAGAGGAGGAGTAGGACAAGAAGTGGTTAACTATGGATTTAGCAACTGTGGGAGCTAATTACAAGGAGTGGGAATGATGAGGTGGTATAAAGGGAAACAAAACATCATTTCCATGCATTCATGCATTCCACCTCCTTGAAACTCCCTCACTCAAGTGGCTCTCATAACTCTGGCCACCCACTGGAAGCAAGGATCCATAATTCTGCAAGAGAATTCCTATAAGAACAGTCTACAGGAGCAGTCTACAAGATACACAGAGGCAGTCTACAGGATAGTCAGAGAGGGGTTCAAGAGGGAATATCAAGAGAATTGTCCATTGCCACCATTCTAAAGAGGTAGGATCTAAAAATCCATCCCCATTTACAAGAAAATGAACTAGAAGTACTCTAAAAAGATAGTGGATTACATACACAAGAAACTCTGTTTTCTCAAGAATTTGCTCATTCCCTCATTCCACATAGCAGAATCCATGCCAATGTTATAGTTAGAGGGCTCACTATAGATCTCACCCCAGAGTTCATCAGTAGGGTAACCACACTTCCCCTAGGAATTGCATGGAGAAAAGAAGACAAAGCAGACAATCAGGTGGCAAAATGGAAATTCTTTTTAGAAGGTGAAGAACCCACAGAGGATAAAAATGGAGTAAGGAGGGACAGTCTGCCATAGCCATGGAGTGAGGTAGGCTACCAATTCATCAAATATATCTCATATGAGGGTAGATACAGTGTTGTTTATGGCTACCATTTTAAGATGCTTGAAGAATTAAGATTTGGGGTAGAAATATCAGTTCACCAAAGACTCATCATACCCTATTTCTTGATGCAATCACTCATAAACTCTAGCAACAAAGTAAAGGAATGGAATTCCCAACAGTTGGCTCACCATGGTTTGATCAGAATCCTTATTGAGGATGCCCTCCAAAACCTCAGGATCCCTATAAAATGGTCAGTCTTCAGAGACTTACCAATAGAGGATGACATCAAAACCCTCATCTATGATGCTAGTCCTTCTCTCAGAGAGGAAGAAGACATTAAAACAGAAGGGGAAGAACACAAGGAGGAGTCACCTAGGGTGTCTCCAGAGGCCCCTGAGAGGACAACTGCAGGAAAAGGAAAATGAACTAACATGCTAGCCTCTCCTTGGAGGCCATCCAGTGTAGGATGCCAAATAAATCCTATGCTCTTTACCTCAGAGAACAATGGTTGCAATTTTAGATTAAAACACTAGCACAAAGGGGCACCATGTCATTTCAAGACTGTAGGCAGTTTATTGATCTTTGTGATCAAAACACACTAGAGGATAGGGCCAAAATGGCTGATTTTTACTTGCACAACATGGCTCTCACAGACATGAATATTTGGGATCCTAATGTAGAGCTAGGAGATCTACAATTAATCGCTTTGGTATCATCGATGAACCATGAGAAGTCAAGGGCTGCAGAGATGAAAATAATATTGGCCAGAGAGCAAAATGAACCTCTTTTCATCAGAACTGAACAATCAAATCCCATGGCCCTAATCAACACCCATAATCTAATTGCAAATGATCCTCAGCTGGCACCTAGATATCTTGCTGCCCAAGAGCAAGCAATTTCACATTTTGAGGATATGTTTAGGCTACTAAAAGATGATAATATACATGCCTGCTAAAGAAGATGGAAAACACTATCACACAACTTGAATATAAGAGAATATCACTCCCCTCAAAGGTTGAGAGAGGCACTCAGCAAGAAATCTATGTATAAGCAATCAATGCAAAGGTTGAAGGTCAATTGGATATGCCTAAAACTCAGTTCACCACTACTCCTAGGGATACTAGAAGGGAGAAAAGAAGAAGAGGAAAAGAGGCAGTGGGAAGAAGTAGAAAGGAAAACATGCTTCTATAAACAAGAAGAAGAGACCATAGCAAAAGCATGGGATGTCAGAGAGGCTACCAGAGCCATGAAGGACATGGACATTGACTAGGTTTCTCAGAGGATGAGTAACACTTTCAGTAGGGGGGTGATGATGAGCCTCATTATTGGGTAATTATATGGGCCTTAATTGGCCTTAATTCACCTCCTAGCTTAGTCAAACCAACTATTCTCACAACTTATTGTATACTTTTGATTATATTTTGTTTATGAGATGAGTTAGAGTTGGATATTTGTGCATGTAATGCAAGAATAAAGGATAAAAGCAAGGAAAAATGTAGGAATAAAGGATCAAAGCAAGGAACTGTGGCAAAGACCTTGGTAAAAACTCGAATGGGACAAAGGAGAGTAATTATAGGTGGTAAATCCTCCTCATTTGCTAACCCTCCATTTGAATATTCCTCTATCAGCTCAAAGTGCAAACAACCATCACTTTGAGGACTAGAAGCCAGTCAAGCAAGTGAAAGGGACATAAACCAATTTATCTTGAGTGGGGAGCCAAGCCCCCCTAATTTGGAATGAAGTTGTTGGAGACTTCAGATGTATAAGTAGAGAGGCTTAGGACCTCAGTAGGATTCGAATTTTTGTTGAAAAACTCTACTTTATTTCTGAGCTGCAAGACTTGTGACAGTTTTTTATGTAATCCATGGTTTTTAGATAACAACATTAGGTTAGTGATTGATTTAGCAATTTTGCTTAGCATAGCTGTTTAATTGGTTAATTAGGTTATGGTGTGGTTTAGCATTACATGTTTTATTCATTACTGCAGTAGAATAGCTCTCTCTTAGAATAGATTTGCTCTTCTTCCATCAAAGAATTAAGCTTCCTCTGACCCTATAAAAGTCTGGCTTAAAACCCCTGGGGTCTCTTGCCAAATGAGCAGTGACAACAGGCAGTACCTTCACTTTTACTTGTGCATATAGCACTGTCACCTCCAAGTTTGTACGAACCCGGGTTGATAAGTGAAGCTGGTAGCCCTGGGAGTTGCAACATTCTTGTTGCAATACCTAGGCTCATCAACTAGCTCTTAACCAATCAAAAGCAGATTTAGTGCATACTGCAAGCCCATATGTTAACTCTCCCCTTAAAAACACTTTAATGTAAAAATCAATTTTAAATTATATCTCAGAACAATTTTAACCAATCATACATTATATTCCAAACTATTTAAAATCCCTTTAAACTTAACTTCATAAAATTGGAATACTCTATCCATCACAGTGTTACCACACAACAAAAATAAAACTTGGTTCTTTCCTCTTTATTTAAATAAATATTAATATATATAATATATAATAATATATATATATAAAATATATATAATATAATATATAATTAATATATATATTATAAAATCTGGAAAATTAGGAAAAAAAAAAACCAATTAATATAAATTATAATATAATTTGTTTAAAATGTATAAAGCAGAATTAAATATATATTATATAACTTTAGAAAGCAAAGAAAGTCGTTAAAAGGAAATGGAAAAATATAAAAGCCTATTAAAACAACAACCAGTTAAATTTAAATGAAGGTACCTTTCTAATCTAGGTGATTGATGCAATAGGCGGAATACTAACTATTTCACTATAATACAATGAACCCAGGGTTTATTGAGACAAAATACTCACTATTAGGGATAAAATTTGATGAGCAAATTATATGTTACAGGGTGATTTGCTTGTTAAATACAATGAATTTTTTTTATAAAATCGTCTAAATTTTTTTATTGAAATTGTGAAAAAATCGTCTAATTTTTTATTGAAATTGTGAAAATAAGTGAAATAAATATGAAAACCATCAAATTTAATGAACATTTGTTTTGAAATTCCAAACCTACTCACCACTCCACTATAATATAATAACTTCCCTAAATTTTCGTTTAAACACGTGTTTTGAGGTTAACCTCTCCTTAAAAAAACATGATATGCGAAATGATAAAAAAAAATTAAAAATAAAAATAAAAATATCAGTGATTTATATGTAATATAACCGAGTTCTAATTAGCAGCAACGAAACAAAATGAGAGTTGCAGGAACTTTAGGTCTCAACAAAAGAAATGGTTGTAAATTGAACATACGACATTTGGACAGAGATGCTGTGTCCCGTTTGACGAGGGTAACAAGGGCACAACTGTTCAGTGGTAAAAGATTTTATACTAGCATTTGCATCAGATGTTGCAAAGGAAACGCCGTAAGGCATAAAGTGTGGAAATCCATTGTCCATGTAGTGTGTGCATTATTCAACAAAGTGGATCTCTCTGAATTTGTTGCAAACATTTATGTTGTTGCATTGTTAATTTATTTAGAATCTACTACTGCCTCCTCTTCTTGGAATATTAAATTTCTTATTACAATCCCTCTCATTATTGGCATCACAATTTTTTCCACTTTTGTGGATTTACCTTCAACCTAAAGAAACATGAATTTGAGTCACTCAATTAAAAAGAAATAACTAAATTACTATTTATCGGGTTTTGCATAAAAACAATTAATAACTCATATTTACAACCCTTTAAATATTTACAACCATTTAAATCTTTTATTTATAGCTCATATTTATAACCCTTTAAAATGCAACTAACTATCTATATTTTTATTAATAATAAAAGGATTCTTCTTTATAAAACTAACACTCACATGCTACCCCTATATATTTATCTTATATTTAATATTCATTGTCCATCAATTGAATGACAAGTTGAAAGCTCAACTTAATTGCACCTTTCTGAACTCCTTTGTGGGAATTCATGTCCCATTAATTTAATGGCAAATTGAAGTTTCAAATATAGTACACATTTTATACGAGATTCAGAGAGTTCATGAACAAACTTTCAAGGTTTTGATGGATCTGGAGTTCATGAACAAACTTTGAAGGTTTTGATGGATCTGGGTCGTTTGTATTTTCTCTGATGTTCTCAGTCGTTTGTATTTTCTCTGATTTTGACTATATTACAAAAGCCAAAATCTCTTGGGTTGTGGTGAAACCATGGCTAAACCATAATCCAAGAGGAACCATGAACAATCCAGAATTAGCGAGTATATTACGAAACCCAAAATGTTGTAACCTTGGCTAAACCATAAATCCAATTGGAACCATGAACAGTCAAGGATTATCGTCGCCAAAAACATAAAAAGGCACATTGTTTCTATTAGTATACGTCCAATAGAACTTGTTGTACCATATTGTGGATTCATGTGGCCAACCAATGAGAACCAAATACTATGCTACCTTTGTGGGTGGAATCTAATTAGCTGTATCTAACCCTGACCAACGTGCTGTATGCCCCAATGAATATCTAATAAACTATATAATCCAAGAATTATGTAACACAACATATACTGATAAGGAGGTCTCCTTCCACAGGCTCTAGCATTTACAACGTGGAGTTGCAACAGTAACTCGCTATTGAAAAATAACTATTTGGCAATGAGTTTATTTTGCAAAGAAACACGTTGGACAATATTCCATATGGGCACAAACTGGAATTGCTAACTGTTTATGTTCTATAAAATACTGATAAAATGATAACCTTACAGAAAAAGCAGACATCACTTTATAGGGTGCGTTATTTGTATTTACACAATTGATTTTTTTATTCAATCAGCTATGCTATTCTCTGTGCTTTTGTTGAGTTCCTTTATCACTACCATCATTGGGAAATTCATTTCCCTCTTGAAGTATGAAACGAGTAGCAATTCCCAATTGATCTCACACTACCACCCCAAAGAAGCTAGCAATCCTAATATACAAATCGAACCAGCCATCCTATCAAGAAATCCATGTAGTTCTCAGTCTATAGCTTTGATAACCCAAAACTCAAATCTTTTATATCTAATATGCACAGAAATTTTCACATTAATATGTCTAGAGCTCATTCTAAGATCTTTACAGATCTGATACAAAGGTAAACCAGATTTTTCATACTATGGCAAGCAATATTAGCAAGTCTTGGAGTCTCTCTTATGTAATGTCTCCTTATTTGATATTGTTGCTTTAGTATGGTTTGATACAGAAACTTAATTGTAGATATTGGTCTCCTGATCTCTTGCAAACATTCTGATCTGATGATTGTTATAGCTATGCGTCCCATGAATACTATGGAGATTTTAACTGCAAACCTTCTGATTGAATATAGGGATATTATCATACAAATTTCTGCTCTTATGCAGAACTTGGTAGTATAAGCCTTCTCATCTTTAGGAAGGCTTTTGTATGAAGAACTTGTCTACTCTCTAAACAATAATATACCATAGTGAAATGCTACAATTGTCTGATGAGTAAAGGCTTGAAGCCATAGACTGTTTCTTTTCACCTGATACACTGATTGTATATACTTATTGCTATACACAGAATATAGCAAGCTCCTACTATTCATTCCATGCACAAATTATGACAATTTTCATGTATACCATAGAAACTATTATACAGATAAGTTGTAGAAAGAACAATCTATTTTGAGTTAGTATCTAGAAAATTTTGATGTATACCAATCTTAGTCCTTTTGAAAAGAATTTAAAATCTCTGTGATGAGCAGTTGCTTAGGTGGTCCAATGCATGTTCTAAATCTAGGGAAGTCTGAAATTCTGTTGACTGTCATTCAATGCGCTCAGGAAGTTCTGCTGTTGGAAAGTTTGATTGGGTTGAATTGAATTAAGCAAGGCTGAAACATTATTGTTGACATTGTAGTTATAGTTGTTCTGCATGTTGTTGAATCTCTTTGCAGGGTTGGTTTCATCGTCCCCATATGCTAAGGAGAGGGTCCTCTTGGGAGAATTGAATTTGGTGTCATTCTCCACTACTAATTCTTCTTGTTTTGGGACAACTTCATATCGGCAATCACTATAGTTGTCATTGTTATCGTTGAAATTGTTGTGAGAGAGGTTGGAGGACTGGACTTGAGGTAGTCCGTTGTTGTTTTCATTGTCATCCATGGCTTCATCGTTTAAAAAACCATCTATGAAAGGATTGTCACTCTCCAACAACCCACTGAAAGAGGCAATTTTGGGCAGTTGTAGTTTGTTTTGCTGATCAATATCAGGCAAAGAAGCCATCACTTCATCTGCACTTGGTGATTCATCTCATTCTACCCCTTGTACTCTCTGAGAATGACCATTTTTCTTGTAAATTCGGCATAGCACCTAATCATCAAGATGGAGAACAGAAGTACCATCAAAATCAACAATACCAATTTTAGTTGAATGAATCAATTCCTATTCATAAAGAATCAAAATGCAAGAACTCTTAAAGGAAAATCATTCATATTGATCAATATTCAAGAAGACATCACTTTGTAGGGTGTGTTATTTATATTTACACAATTGATTTTTTTATTCAATCAGCTATGCTATTCTCTGTGCTTTTGTTGAGTTCCTTTATCACTACCATCATTGGGAAATTCATTTCCCTCTTGAAGTATGAAACGAGTAGCAATTCCCAAT
>APFE031405431.1:6358-24866 GCA_000404065.3 Pinus taeda | reverse complement strand
CACTCACATGCTACCCCTATATATTTATCTTATATTTAATATTCAGTGTCCATCAATTGAATGACAAGTTGAAAGCTCGACTTAATTGCACCTTTCTGAACTCCTTTGTGGGAATTCATGTCCCATTAATTTAATGGCAATTTGAAGTTTCAAATATAGTACACATTTTATACGAGATTCAGAGAGTTCATGAAAAAACTTTCAAGGTTTTGATGGATCTGGAGTTCATGAACAAACTTTGAAGGTTTTGATGGATCTAGGTCGTTTGTATTTTCTCTGATGTTCTCAGTCGTTTGTATTTTCTCCGATTTTGACTATATTACAAGAGCCAAAATCTCTTGGGTTGTGGTGAAACCATGGCTAAACCATAATCCAAGAGGAACCATGAACAATCCAGAATTAGCGAGTATACTATGAAACCCAACATGTTGTAACCTTGGCTAAACCATAAATCCAATTGGAACCATGAACAGTCAAGGATTATCGTCGCCAAAAACATAAAAAGGCACATTGTTTCTATTAGTATACGTCCAATAGAACTTTTTGTACCATATTGTGGATTCCTGTGGCCAACCAATGAGAACCAAATACTATGCTACCTTTGTGGGTGGAATCTAATTAGCTGTATCTAACCCTGACCAACGTGCTGTATGCCCCAATGAATATCTAGTAAACTATATAATCCAAGAATTATGTAACACAACATATACTGATAAGGAGGTCTCCTTCCACAGGCTCTAGCATTTACAAGGTGGAGTTGCAACAGTAACTCGCTATTGAAAAATAACTATTTGGCAATGAGTTTATTTTGCAAAGAAACACGTTGGACAATATTCCATATGGGCACAAATTGGAATTGCTAACTGTTTATGTTCTATAAAATACTGATAAAATGATAACCTTACAGAAAAAGCAGACATCACTTTATAGGGTGCGTTATTTGTATTTACACAATTGATTTTTTTATTCAATCAGCTATGCTATTCTCTGTGCTTTTGTTGAGTTCCTTTATCACCACCATCATTGGGAAATTCATTTCCTTCTTGAAGTATGAAACGAGTAGCAATTCCCAATTGATCTCACACTACCACCCCAAAGAAGCTAGCAATCCTAATATACAAATCGAACCAGCCATCCTATCAAGAAATCCATGTAGTTCTCAGTCTATAGCTTTGATAACCCAAAACTCAAATCTTTTATATCTAATATGCACAGAAATTTTCACATTAATATGTCTAGAGCTCATTCTAAGATCTTTACAGATCTGATACAGAGGTAAACCAGATTTTTCATACTATGGCAAGCAATATTAGCAAGTCTTGGAGTCTCTCTTATGTAATGTCTCCTTATTTGATACTGTTGCTTTAGTATGGTTTGATACAGAAACTTAATTGTAGATATTGGTCTCCTGATCTCTTGCAAACATTCTGATCTGATGATTGTTATAGCTATGCGTCCCATGAATACTATGGAGATTTTAACTGCAAACCTTCTGATTGAATATAGGGATATTATCATACAAATTTCTGCTCTTATGCAGAACTTGGTAGTATAAGCCTTCTCATCTTTAGGAAGGCTTTTGTATGAAGAACTTGTCTACTCTCTAAACAATAATATACCATAGTGAAATGCTACAATTGTCTGATGAGTAAAGGCTTGAAGCCATAGACTGTTTCTTTTCACCTGATACACTGATTGTATATACTTATTGCTATACACAGAATATAGCAAGCTCCTACTATTCATTCCATGCACAAATTATGACAATTTTCATGTATACCATAGAAACTATTATACAGATAAGTTGTAGAAAGAACAATCTATTTTGAGTTAGTATCTAGAAAATTTTGATGTATACCAATCTTAGTCCTTTTGAAAAGAATTTAAAATCTCTGTGATGAGCAGTTGCTTAGGTGGTCCAATGCATGTTCTAAATCTAGGGAAGTCTGAAATTCTGTTGACTGTCATTCAATGCGCTCAGGAAGTTCTGCTGTTGGAAAGTTTGATTGGGTTGAATTGAATTAAGCAAGGCTGAAACATTATTGTTGACATTGTAGTTATAGTTGTTCTGCATGTTGTTGAATCTCTTTGCAGGGTTGGTTTCATCGTCCCCATATGCTAAGGAGAGGGTCCTCTTGGGAGAATTGAATTTGGTGTCATTCTCCACTACTAATTCTTCTTGTTTTGGGACAACTTCATATCGGCAATCACTATAGTTGTCATTGTTATCGTTGAAATTGTTGTGAGAGAGGTTGGAGGACTGGACTTGAGGTAGTCCGTTGTTGTTTTCATTGTCATCCATGGCTTCATCGTTTAAAAAACCATCTATGAAAGGATTGTCACTCTCCAACAACCCACTGAAAGAGGCAATTTTGGGCAGTTGTAGTTTGTTTTGCTGATCAATATCAGGCAAAGAAGCCATCACTTCATCTGCACTTGGTGATTCATCTCATTCTACCCCTTGTACTCTCTGAGAATGACCATTTTTCTTGTAAATTCGGCATAGCACCTAATCATCAAGATGGAGAACAGAAGTACCATCAAAATCAACAATACCAATTTTAGTTGAATGAATCAATTCCTATTCATAAAGAATCAAAATGCAAGAACTCTTAAAGGAAAATCATTCATATTGATCAATATTCAAGAAGACATCACTTTGTAGGGTGTGTTATTTATATTTACACAATTGATTTTTTTATTCAATCAGCTATGACATTTTGTGTGCTTTTGCTGGGTTCCTTCATCACCACCATCATTGGAAAATTCATTTCCCTCTTGAAGTATGAAACGAGTAGCAATTCCCAATTGATCTCACACTACCACCACAAAGAAGTTAGCAATCCTGATATACAAATCGAACCAACCATCCTATCAAGCAATCCATGTAGTTCTCAATCTATAACTTTGATAACCCAAAACTCAAATCTTTTATATCTAATATGCACATAAATTTTCACATTAATATGTCCAGATCTCATTCTAAGATCTTTACAGATCTGATACAGAGGTAAACCAGATTTTTCATACTATGACAAGCAATATTAGCAAATCTTGGAGTCTCTCTTATGTAATGTCTTCTCCTTATTTGATATTTTTGCTTTAGTATGGTTTGATACATAAACTTAATTGTAGATATGGGTCTCCTGATCTCTTCCAAACATTCTGATCTGATGATTGTTATAGCTATGCATCCCATGAATACTATGGAGATTTTAACTGCAAACCTTTTGATTGAATATAGGAATATTATCATACAGGTTTTTGCTCTTATGCAGGAATTGGAAGTATAAGCCTTCTCTCGTGCTTGTGGATCTTCAATCGTAAGTATGTCGTCGCTTAAATTTTGAAAATTGTCTTATACTAGATCTACACGATACCCCAAGATTTGATATAGACAGAACTTCAACATTGTCAAATGTTAGTCGGAAACTGGACCAAGATCTTGGAAATTCCATTTATAACAAATGCAATTGGTTAGCAGACTCAATATATTTGCTATTAGAATGTGCTCAGAGCCAAAACTATTAAGCTATGCATGCGATGAATAAAATTGAATGAATACAAAAGAGTTATGAATAATCTTCTCTTGAATATCAAAACCAGTGACTTCTAAAACTCTGGTAGAAGATGCACCCAGATCTGAAAAAGCATTTTCATGATATCAAAGCTTCTAATTCCAAGCCACGAAGGAAACATGCACCCAACAACCAACCTTCAAATAAAGGATCAGTTGTTTTGCAAAACTCGACCATGCCAAAAACTGAGTATATACCCTTTATAAAACCAACAAAATCTCCCAAACTATTCACAATTTTAAAGAAGTTCTCGTGTCTCATCTAATTGAGGGCATTTTTCAAAAACCCCATTGTTTGGAATTTTGAAATTCCCCTTCAATTTCTTGGAAACTGCACCTAAGGTTCATTGTTGGAAAATTCCCACAAAATTTTGATGAGTGGTTTCCAAAAGCAATTTCTCGGTGGAGGGGGAGAGGAGGGATGGGTTCCATGGTATTGAAAACTGTCAAGGGGGCGCTACTATGAACCTGCTGCTGCCACATCACCAATAGTTTTTTTCACTCCCTTTGTTAAACATCGAACACACATAGGGGGTTCACGATTTATAATAACTATCGATCTGCTATCGTCTTATACTAGATCTACACGATACCCCAAGATTTGATATAGACAAAACTTCAACATTCTCAAATGTTAGTCAGAAACTGGACCAAGATCTTGGAATCCCCTTTATAACAAATGCAATTGGTTAGGAGATTCAAGATATTTTCTATTAGGAGCCAAAATTATTAAGCTATGCATGCGATGAATAAAACTGAATGAATACAAAAGAGTTATGAATAATCTTCTCTTGAATATCAAAACGAGTGACTTCTAAAACTCTGGTAGAAGATGCACCCAAATCTGAAAAAGCATTTTCATGATATCAAGAAGCTTCTAATTCCAAGCCACAAAGGAAACATGCACCCAACAACCAACCTTCAAATAAAGGAAAAATAATAATTAAATATTATATTGTTTCTCTATTTCATTTTCTATGAAAAACCATTTTTATCTTTACCATCATTTTTATTTTAAAAAGACACCCAACAACCAACCTTCAAATAAAGGAAAAATAATAATTAAATATTATATTGTTTCCCTATTTCATTTTCGATGAAAAACCATTTTTATCTTTACCATCATTTTTATTTTAAAAAGACAAGTGCATTGACAAAGTCACGCATAACAATCATCTTAAATGGAAAATGTACTTTTCCACACAATAATAATATAATAAATAAATAAAAAATGCACCACTAAAACTGAATAAACTTTAAAAAGCACCACTAAAAATTACAAACCTATAGCAAAGAAGAAAAATAATAATTAAATATTATATTGTTTCCCTATTTCATTTTTGATGAAAAACCATTTTTATCTTTACCATCATTTTTATTTTAAAAAGACAAGTGCATTGACAAGTCACGCATAACAATCATCTTAAATGGAAAATATACTTTTCCACACAATAATAATATAATAAATAAATAAAAAATGCACCACTAAAACTGAATAAACTTTAAAAAGCACCACTAAAAATTACATATCAAATAACCATGGAAAGGGAAAAAATGGAACAGCAAAAGGTCATGTCCTCTATATTTGGGTACGCTGTTTTGAAATGTCTGTGGGAGTATTGGTTTGCTACATAAGCATCTAGTGATACGACATGAAGGAATCATTATGTTTACACTTCATACGTTTAAATATGATCTACATGCCATGTTGAGGCTGTACGATAACCATAGCGATGGGAGCATGCTTGTATGCAGGTGAAACAATGAATGAGAATCTCTGCAAAATTATAGGTAAAGCAGTCTTAGCCTCCAACATGGAAAAAATTTGGCCAATACATGTTCTTGGAACCATTGAAAATGGTAAAAAGGCATTTGGGTGAGTAGTTGCCTTTGAAGGACCATCTGCAAATCTTTCGGGCTTAAACATGTTTGCATTTGGCCCCAATACTTCTCACTGTGATGCACTCCCAAAATTGAGAAACTCAAGAGTGCGCCTTTTGGAAGTGAAAACAGGCTGAGCTTCATCTCTTTGCATGGTTCTCTTATTATCGAATGCGCAGGTGGGTATAGCCGTAGAGATTCATTTAACACCATAGTCATTTGCCAGCCAGGAAAAAAAGAACAGACAACAGTCACTATGCTACCTTAAATGAGAAATAATCAACAAATCGAATGAGAAAAGTGATGGAATACATACTGATTTCATCCTGCCAAGCATCTCTGCATCTGGTATGCCCGTGCCACAAATACTGTTAACTTCTTTTCTTAATATTTCCCGCCAATCCAGGTTTATTGCAAGCAAGAATACTGTCTGGACACATGCTTCCGTGTTCCAATTCACTATTGCCAACATGCCCTAGAGTTGTCATTGAATAAAATTTGTGTGAACATGCAATACCAACAAAAACAAAAACTAATAACAAGCAATGAATTTCTTGAGATCTAATGTATATTTTCAAGAAAATAATTTATAAACCATATACGTCTTATAATGGATTGGAAAATTGAATAATTATGCATTTGTAATGATATTTGTGGGGGCTTGAAAACTTGTAGTCCATACTAAACTGGAACATATGAATTACAAATCACTGCTCAATTAACAAGGTAAAATGTTTATGAGACAACTGACGCAAAAATAGGCAAAAGCATGGAAACATGAAGAGAGACAGAAGTTAAAAGTTAAAACAGACTAAACGTTATTTTCAAACATGAGGATCTCAGTGATGATCAAGCCACAAAATGAAAAAAAATTGCATATAGCTCACTATGATATAAGGTTCTAACTTCTATGATAGTTGAAAGAATACAGGGGCAGATTCTCTAACCACATATCAAAATATAGCATGTTGAATATGGCAGGTATGACAGTAATTCTAACGTACTAATCATCAAGTTCATAGATTGCATCAAGGTGCTTAAATAAACAAGAGAATTTTATTTTTTTACTGCATTTGTATTATTCATATATTGTCTGGACACATGCTTCCTTGCTCTAAATCACTATTGCTAGCATGTCCTAGCTTGTCATTGAATAAAATTTGCATAAACATGCAATATCAAAACAACTAAATAGCGGCAAGGAAATTTTGGAATTTAATGTATATTTTCAAGACTAATCTAAAAATCATGTACATTTTGCAATGGATTTGAAAATTAAATAATTATGCCTGTGTAATGATATATTCTGAAGCCTTCGAAAACTTGTATCCATACCAAGCTGGAAAAATTAATTTACTACTGACTGCTCAACTAAATGTTTATGAGACAACTGACTCAAGTCTCAAACATAGGCAGAGGCATAGAAACATGAAGACAGATAAAAGTTAGAACAGACTAAATTATTTTCAATCATAAAGATCTGAGATATGATCAAGGCACAAACAAAAAGGACTGCATATGGTTGTCTATGATTGAAAATAACGTCCTATGGTCGCTGAAAGAATGCAGAAGCAGGTTCATGAACCACATATTAAAAGATAATGTCTTGAATATGGTAGCAGAGCTCTCCACGTCAAGGGTTATGGTCTTACCGGTCAAGGTCTTCACGAATATCTGCATCTTTAAACGAAATCAACCCAATACACAAACGGATCGAATGTAGACACTTATTAACTTAATCTGTCAAGGCGTCCTCTGTCTTTCGATTCTGTTTGTTATCTTTAGGGGGCAACTGTTTTAGCATTGGCGAAGGCGGCACTCATTAGCTGATAAGATAGCTTGCAGTACCGCTGTTGCGTTTGCCGCCATTACTAAAATGAAAGTTCACCAACTTCCATGAATATATTTTACTCTCTTCTGAGACTGTTAGATGAAATCACCAAAATGGTTCTTCACTCACTTTCATGAATATTCCTTTCTCTTTTCTGAGGCCCTCTTTGATGAAATAGGCAATTGAACGGGCAAAGATTATTCACCACGAATCTACTAAATAAATCCGGTTGGAAATGGCCGAACCATGCATAGGCCTGTTGGGACCTTCACTGATTTTATGGTTTCAACTTGCTCATACATTTTCTATTGCCATTTTCAATTTACTTCTGATTTCATTTCCAGAAGCATGTTTTTTCTATCTTCTTTGGAGCACAATGATTTTCAATTTAATCGTCTGTGGAGCACAGTGATTTTCCATTTATTCATCATTTCATTTCCTAAATCATTTTTTTCATATAAAAATATGTCATTTTTTTTTCAAATCAAAAAACCATTGATTTATATAATATATTAATATATTTTCCAGATAAGCTATCAAAATTACAAACAGTGTATGTTCCATATCATACTAAAGAGTAAATCTGAAACTTTTTAAATATGACTTTATGATTCAGAAGAGAGCGATTCAAATCACATATATTGTATCATACAACAGTAGCATTTATGTTCAGCAATAAACTACCAAAAAAAGAAAGAAAGAAAAAAACTCAAATACCAATTTTAAGGGAGTATCATTTCCAAAATCATGGATAACAATATGGGTTCTTTCAAAGTTTCTGGGGCAGTTTAACTGATAATTCTCCTATTATGAATTGTTATATATGAATTTTGAGAATGGACTTTCCTCAATTAACTTGTATGTAATTTTATTGCCAAACTGTTATGTAAATTATGAAGTTTAAGGTTTGTAAATTTGCAATTCAATTGACGATAATAACTATGATGTTAAGCTTATTATATGGTTTGCTTGCCTTTTTTGGATGCATATTGGCTTAGTTCTTTATAAGGACCAAGTAGATATTTTGTGTTTTTGGACTTGCTGGGCTATTCATGACAACCATGCCAGCTATATCTCTAGTGTTAGTCCTCTTACTTAGGATGTCAAGATGTCAATTTTGGTTCTAAGAAACTCTTTCTTCAGCGGCTGGTCTGGGTTCCCTGGTTACAGAAAGTGGTAAGAAGCTCTACTGATATACTCTGTTTTCTAATCCATCAATGGATTTTTTAATTTACAACCCAAAAAAAACTAAAACTAAAAATCTACCCACAAACGAATCCAGTTACCAATTCCCTTAATTATAAAAAGTAAATTCTTTTTTCACTTAAAATTATACAAAATAATCTGAAAATAAAATCTAAATAAAAGATGGTAAACTTTCACCATAGAGAATAGCCTAGCCGATCATATCAATATTGTTATTATTATTCACAGGTCATTGGATTTCCAAATTTATAAGAGTTGCTGCATGTTGTAACATTCCCATCCATGTCTTAATTCCACAATATAATTCAGGGGTTCTCAAGTGTTAAAGGAAGAGAACTGGACGAGAAAATTGGACATATAATAATAGACATCAACTGCAGTGTAGCTGCAAATAAAGATGGCTGTAAGGAAATTGAAGAGAGAAAGAATGCAGAAACCATTTACGAAAGATAAAGAAAAAGTAACAGCAATCACGATAACTAATTTATTTGTAGCTTAGGATTTGATGCAGAGGCCTACGCTCTGCTCCCCATTCACAAAATTCTGTTTCCAATCTGGTTAAAGAATGCAGATGCGTCTAAATAAAACACTACTCGGCAGAACATATCCTCCAATTGATTAAAAAGCCTGCAAGCAAATTATTAACAGGAAGAACATAACCTGCCAAACATCTATATGTCTAAAATCGGGAAGAAAAAGCAGAAGACAACAGGGAAAGGATTGGAAACAAAGATCAAAGATAGACAGAATGGTTGATTGCATGAAAGACGAAAAAGATAGAGAACTGATCCCCTGAAGGAAATCAAACGGAAAAAAGCACAGCGATCGCGTTTGGAAAATGAGCCAATACTGTAAAATGCAATGAAGAAGAAGAGCCGTGTCGCCATATTTAAATGGAAGTAAGGGTAAGATGGTCCTTTCGTAAAGGGAGACGTGTAGTCGTTCCCAAACCGTTTCGTTCTTAATACCTATTATTAGTGTTGGTGGGAGAAACTGCGAGGAACGTGGGGCTGTTGAGAAAGAGGAGTAGAAGAGTTGAGCATTTTCTTTCCTGCACTTAATCTGACGGTGGAAGATGCTTCTATTGTCTAACATAGACAATCGATGGTCCACAATCGCACATGGTAGCAGCTGGGGTGTTGATTTCAGAGAGGAACGCCTTACGGCGTAATAATATTTTTTTTCCTTTTCATCTATTAAAAAAATTATTAGATAAAATATGGTAAAGAAATTTTGAATAAAATATATTGTTTTTTTATTTTTTTCATTTCCACCTGTTTAAGAAATTATTAGATAAAATATGCTATACTTTAAAGTAAAGAAATATGGAATAAAACATACTAGGTTTATTCAATATTTTTACCTTCACCAACATTTTATTAAAAAACAATACACATAAATACAAATAATAAATTGACATATTTATCAACCCCATAAGTAATGCATCCAAATGTTTAGCCCTTTGGAAACCTAGCAATATGATTGTACACCCTTGGAAACAGGTGTCTGGTCACATTCCTCATTATTCTTATCAGCTAAGAATATATAAATAAGTAGTCAAGCATACCGTAGTCTTTCATGGGCATGGTTTTTTTTTTCAAAAATAACAATATAATAATGTTCTTTGTTATATTGAGATAATATGATAGAATGATATAATGATAAAGGGCATGTTTTTTGTTTTATTATAGTATGTTCAAACATGGTTTAAAAATATTATTGAGGAATGATTTCTGTTTTAACGAATGATATAGTGCTAAGGAAATGGTTTATATAAATATTAAGGGAATATAATCTCTTGACCCAGTAGGGATTGTAGTGATCGATAGGTGTTGATTTAGTATTAAATACTTTTTATCAATCAATACATTTTAGGTTTAAATTAATATTTAAAATAAAATATTTTGCTAAATAAATTTGTATCTCCAGGTTTTTGTTTGGATTTTTTTTTATGGTTGGCTAGATTATATAATTTTCTTAAATTTTAAGATAATGAGTTTGAAGTTTTAAGTCAATTTTGATTTAATGTTGGTTTAGAGTTAACATTATTTCAAAAATATTTCAATGCTCACTCATATCTTATATATGCATTGAGAACATTAAAGAGCCTCAACGTCTAACCGCTTTTAATTAGGCAATACGATATCTCTATCATCTGTTTTCCTTTTAGTATCATGAAAATTTTAGTGTCATAAAAGCTTTGTGCATAGAGAACTAATTTGGTATTTCAGAGCAGTTGGTGATGTTATCAGAGGAGTTATTGGATATATTTCTAGTGGTAAAGCAGGCGGCTTAGACAATCTGACTTGCAAAATCTCTCTTGAGGTCATTATTTTCAATAATGAGATCACAAAGAGTAACCAACTCCATAACCAATTTCGAGTGCCATCACAATAATGAGATTACCAAGAGTAACAAACTTCAGGTGCCCTCGCTGAGTACTGAGAGAGATGTCTTTAAGCCATCGTTGAGAAACTGAGAGTGATCTCTTGGAGCCATTGTTGAAAATATGGTACTGGGCAGTTCTAGTTCTGGTCAATGCCATTTCCTGCTTTCGAACTAAGAGCAATAAAGAATCTAGCTCTCCTTCTCTCCCTTTGAGTGGTATTATTTGGTAGTTGCTTACTCTCTGGACTTAAAACCCTGGAATGGGAGAATTGTCCACTATAGAAGTGAGGGAGTTCTTCTTTCCTATATTCATTTTAATGCAAAGATAACAACAGTTTGTCCTATCAGTGGCAACACGGTAAGAAATGGGAGTTAGTTAGACCTTATGTAAATAAAGAATCTTTATCGATATGACATCATTGTCATGGTATGGATCAAGACCTCGCATTAATCAAGGTAGCTCGACTGGTCATCATGAAGGGTGGTTGATCCTCTTTAGTTACCTCACTTAACCATAAACAATTTAGGCATCTAAGGCACTCTCCACTATGTCAAATGCGGCAGGTTTTTACTTGATCCTAAACCCCGACCTCCAGTACAGCCAAGCGGAAACCCAACCCACAGAGCATTTCCACTGGTACACTTGGCTCAGGACACCTCATTATTTTTCATAACTAGCACTTTCACTTGGTTAAATGCCTATGGAACCAGAAGGTATTCTGGGGCAAGGTAGTGATGGCTTTACGTCTCTTGTCTCTGCATTATCTCTAGGAGCAAAGGTGTTAATAACGACATTTCTGGTATTAAGAATTGGTGAAGCTGATTTCGTATAGGAAGCTTATTCGGTTGCAAAGTCAAAGCTATAAGCGAAGGAACCAGGAGGGAAGGTATCACCCCCACTAGTTTCAATAGTTGCAACAATGAAAGCACCACCAATGCCAGTTGTTTCCACAGAAGCAAGGGTATACAAACCAATTCCAAAAGCACTAGTAGCATTCGAGTCATTTCAGGATGGAAAGTGGAAAAAATGAAATATTTTAGTAAGAACTTAATCCTGTAAGTAATAGCCATAGGCTAACCAAGAGAGGGTTTGAAGGTAAGGTTATCACTTCCCCGAGTGACCTGGGAATCAATATCGATAAATTCATTGATATTCGATTGCAAAATGGAATATGCCCATAGTAGCATTACTCAACTAGCAGTAGTGGGGCCTGCTTCCTTCTCTTTTGGTTATGGTTGGGTCTCCTGTGGGGCTCTCTCATCGTCTATTGAGAACATGGGAGAAATATCCTCTCAGGTATAAATCCAGTGATGATGAGTAAATTCTCCTATTGTCTAATGGGAACGTGGTAAAAATAATAAACCTCTCATTCAAGGGATAATACAGAGCCTATCCAGCTTAACCACGGGGCTGTAAGATGAAAAAAATGCATCTAAGCATCCATCCATTCCTTCATCTTCACGTGATAAGCAACTCATATCTATCCACAAACACATAAATCTAGCCTAGCCATAGTCTCATCCGTCGTTGGTTAATAGGTTCTTCACCAGTCATCCTTTGTGTTCGACCAAATCTTGTTGTATTTATACATCAAGCCATTAATTCTCTCGGGTATGAATGTGAAGTGGCACCTACCTCAAGCCTTAAAAGATGTGGGCAACCAAATCAATCAACCATTATCCGGGCAACACCCAACACCTTCCTGGCCTGTATGGTTCTGACTGTCATTAGGGGAGTTTTGAGGTCTAAAATGGGCCTCCTAAGGAAATTATAAAATAATAGTGGAAATAATAAAATAATATTTGATTACAACATCAAATTTTAGAGGGAAAAAAGAAAAAAAATATTTTTTCAACTTATCTCCCTATGGGTTTACTCAAATTTCGAGTGGAAACACTTGTTGGATGAATAATTTGATTCCTCATCCAAGGAGTACCCATATTGCATATTTTTGATGGACCATGCTACAAGAAAAATGAGAAATACATGAAAAACGTGATTGTAATCACGCTTTTACATGTATTTCTCATTTTTCGTGTAGCATGGTCCATCAAAAGTATGCAACATGGATACTCCTTGGATGAGGAATTAAATTTTGCATCCAATGAGTACTCCTACTCGAAATTTGAGTAAAACCTTAGGGAGATAAGTTTAAAATACGAGTTGAAAAAGTAGTTTTATTATTTTATTATTTCTTATTATTTTTATTTTTTTACTCCAAAAATGGTGAATCATCCCCCATGGTTTACATCATCATCTTGAATCCCAATGGTTCTTATAAATTTGATTTTGGTTGTACATTTTTCTTAAGAGGCCCATTTTAGACCTCAAAAATCCCCTAATGATGGCCTTTGTTACCCTTCTAGCACTAACTTTGTATCCAACTGATCCCTAAATCCAACAAAGTAGAGTAGAGTAACCACGTATAATATCAGAGTATCTAAGGCAAGATATGACTGGCTTACAATGATCAACTATTGGCAATGACACTCATAAATCCTAGGTAAACATTCTAGAAAGGTATGTTTTAGAAAGAAGTCTTATAATCCAACTCCTCAAAATTGATTGGACTGACTATGCTCCTCTCATTCTTTGTACTGAACTTCTGTATCTAATGGATTGAATTGAACGTGTTTGCCTGCTTGAACTCCTATCCTGTGGTGAACATCTCTCTCTAGAGGTGTTCTCTTTCAAAATGAGATATTCCCATTCCCTATTTCCCAATAATTAGAGATAGATAGAGAAATATATGTTTATGTTATAGATGTGATTATTCCATTCCAGATTTCAAATACCAAATAGAGAGAATGGTTGGAAAAATACTTCTGGCAGAATCCTCATCCATCCATCTCCTAAACATCATCAATTGGATGGACTCAACTCTTCAAATGGTTAGTAAATGTAAGTAAGTATTCCTAGGTTAGGCTTATCTGGCACCTTCTTGTTATTCTTATTAAGTGATTACTCTTATTCCCATTAGTAGTTACAACTTTTCAAATTGAGTTTCCTTATTGATGCCTATAAAGCCTTACTTAGCTGAGCGTAAGCGAAGAAGCTAGAAGGTAAGGTTGTTTGTTTGTGTCCACATTGATTGAACTTCAGATCTTTCTTTCATTTCACTTCAGTTTGTATTGATTGGATTTAAAAGAATTGAATGTTTTTAATGGATTTCACATCACGTATAGAGTTTGGTAGAGCTCTTGGTAGAGTGTGAATCTCTGACAATATTTTTTGGTGAAAATGGGAAAGTTGTTAGTCGAGGCTCCGACAACATGATGCAGTATATGGTTCCATTTTTTGATTTGAGTAACACTAAGAATTCAAGACTATATAAACTTCCAAAAATATTGAGTTTCAGTTGGAGTTATTGGGGTGAATGAATAATAGGTTAAGTGTCTCAGCTGGGGTGGGGTCCAATAAATTCAATGCCAAGTTAGTAGCTCTTAAAGTTTCCTTTGATGCCTGTCTTTCGTCTTACTTTGGTATTTCCTTTCCATCTCTCTTTATTCCCAAGTTCAACCCTCATCTCAATAGGAGGGATGGGAAAATGCAATAGAATTGTAGAGCCAGATAGATTAGTTCATCATTAGTAACATTAACAGTAGTAGTAGTTGTATTTCTCTCTCTCTTTTCACCAGTTAAAAAACTAGCTCTCTCTCAGCTTGCCTTTTTCTAACTGAATTGAAATCTCATAGTTATTCCCTCTCTATAACAACTAACCTTTTAACTTTAGTGCCACTAAGATTTAGTGATTGATTACCCACATCTACTGAGAGGGGCACAACATAGCATAACTACAGCCTGTAGACAATGGAAACCCACCACACTCTTAACCATCTCCACACCTAATTATGGATATGCTTAATAAAACAAAGAGAAAGTCGACTGAACCTTTGAAAGTCTTGATTCAAGATATGATGCCAAAGCTACTAGAGGCATAAAAGAGTTGGGTACTAGGTCAACCTCGTAACTAAGAATAACTACTCTCTACAATGATTGGCATATCTCCCATTTGTAACTAACTTTGAACTATGGATCTAAGCTTAGCGTAAGCTAAATAGTCGTATATTATTCATTCTGAACTAAAGAGAGAGCTAAACATTTAAAGAGCATTTGACCATCCTTCAACTAGTTTGTTTGGCTGAACATCATCCCATGTACTACTTCGTTCCACTGACCATCATGGGATGAATTAATGAAGGTAGGCTTATTTGACACAAGCTCGAATGGGCAGAAGGTCTTGCCTTGCATCTACACCACCAATGAAGGATGGAAGCAGTAGCTGCCCAATTCCGACACTTGGCAATCAATCTTCAGAATCACGATACTTCCAATGGCTTAATTTTCACGAAAAACATGATAAGAACTAGGAACTGGCCATTTATGCAATAGGGATTCTATGGAGTACACTATGCATCTAGGGAAACAAGAGATAAAATCTTAAGATTTGGTTATTATCGACCTAATCTCTTTGCCAATCTCATATACAAAAAGATAACTAGGAGTAGAGAACATGGGAAAGGTAGAAATTTTCACCACATCAGAGAGGAAGGAGGTCTGTGTGCATTTATGTATGTGATAATCGCTCATCCTCGCACCCTCTCGCCATAAAAAATGCTTCAGTAAAAGACTTGCTATTAGATTTTCCTTTTGACCATGAGGTTCAAGCTCGACCATGAGGTAGAGGAATAGACCTATAAACATTTCCTTAATTAATCGCTTAGGAAGGAGGGACTGCTCAGAACTTATCTTAGAAACACATAATGTATCAACCTACTACTCCACATACCTACCAACCACCATAACACCTTCACTCCCCATACCCCCCATACGCCTTCTTTTTGTTTTAGCTCTTATGATCATCTTGTGTGAAAATATGGTTAATATTCTTATGCTGAATTAAGATGAATATGGGCATTTGGATATATGGAAATACATACTGTGGAAATAAGCATTGTGTTGGATCTGACTGTGAATATATACAAGCCTTTGGCAAGTTCTTCAATACCCCCTGCAGAGTGACAATGC
The DNA here is from genome assembly GCA_000404065.3 of Pinus taeda. NCBI lineage: Eukaryota > Viridiplantae > Streptophyta > Pinopsida > Pinales > Pinaceae > Pinus > Pinus taeda. The sequence goes on along the minus strand of APFE031405431.1, from coordinate 8,954 downwards.
TTTTATAGAAGGATCTAATATAATGTATCCTAATTATATCATTCACATCAAGAAAAAATTATCAGCATCGACATGACATTTTACTGTGGTTGTGCTTGGTAGAAGCTCACGAAAATTGTCACAATGCAAATGTGTTATTAAAACACTAGCTGAGTAACTTGAAAGAAGAGCATTCTTTGTTTTGTCCATTCCCCTTTGCTAAACCACCAGCTAAGCAACTAGAAAGAAGAGCCTTCTCTGCTTTGTCCATTCCCTTTTCCAGAAGATATGAAGCCTTTATTTCATGAGAAGTGCCTTCTCTTCTTTGTCCATTCATTCCCATTTCTAGAAGATATGAAGCCTTTATTTCATGAGTATAGTAAGATGCGAATATCTGTGGTGGTTCCAGCTAATCTAATATTCTTTTATCTATTTGCAGAAGCTGCAGTGTGTAAGACATAATAGATAGAACACAAAACTGTGGTAAACTTATTTTGAACAAAGCACAAAAAATCTAGTAAAATTATTTATGTTAAACTTATTTTTAACATAGCACAAAAATTATGGTAAACTTATTTTTAATGTTTAGTATTGCTAATCCACAATGGTTAGCTGCTTGTGATACCGATGTAGCAAACTTGTTGATAAATGTTGTTTGCTTGACTCTGCATTGGCAGGTTATTGTCTTTCCATTGCCAACTGTTGTCCAGGAACAAATGGAACTCATGCAAAAAGATGAAATATGGAGTTGATTGACAGACAATTCATGGATTTGATAGACAATTCACAAATTAACAAAATATGTTGGTAGGTGATGTTCCCAAGAATCTCCTATCAAATCAGCAGGGACTGCCACTGCTTACTGTCCTTGTTTTTAATGTAATGTCAAGTAGTCAAGCATGTAATTGTTTCTAGCTATTTTTTCAATAAAGATAGATGATTATATTATTACAAGGGCATTTTTTCTCCCCAATAATAAAAGATGCTACATTGATAAGGGACAAAGGAATGGATAAGGGAATGGTTTGTATGATATCAAAAATGTAAACTATCAAACGAGAACTGTAAACCCAAAACAATAACTCTAGCCAAAAAACATGAAAAACAACCTAAAAGCGAAATATGTTGATGCTAGAATAATTTTTTTTTATAGTTAAATTTTCAACATTTTTTTAAAAATGGCAGTAAAAGCCAATAAAAACCAATTTTTTTTTGTGCAAAAAACACCTTGAAAACAAAAAGTGTTGATGTTGAAATGTCGTCTTTTTTTTTCGAGGTAAATTTTCAACATTTTTTAGCAATGCCATCAAGGATAAAATATCATGACTCTGAAAAACCTTAAAATTCCAACGATTTTCAGACACGATATTAGAGATAAAATTTCACATCTCTGAAATGCTTTAAAATTTCAGCGATTTTTAGCCATGGTGGTAAAGATAAAATACTTATAACTGTTTTCAACGATAGTATTAAAGATAAAACATCATGACTCAGAAAAACCTTTAAAATTTTGACAAATTTTCAACCATGGAATTAAAACCAAAGATCATAACTACATAAAATCTTAAATTTTCAACATATATAAACCATGTCATTATGGAAATTTTTATGGCTAAAAACAATTTAAAAATGGACACCTGAATGAAAGAGTTATTATACCAAGAGTAATTTTTTTTTTCAAATGCTAAACATATAACGACTTTAAAATCTTAGCCTCAGACAACTTGACACATTACAACAAAAATTTAAAAATCAACCATCAAATTTAGACGTAGTGTGGACGAACTGGACCCATTGTAATAAAAACTTAAAGACCAATCATGAAATTGACACATTGTGGGGGCAGACTCGATCCATTATAACAAAACTTTAAAATCAACTATCAAATTGACACATAATGAGATCAAGTTGCTAGTAGATGATTGACACGTACCCTGCAAAGAAAAAAATAAAACAAATAAATAAATAAAAATGAAAAATACAAAAGAAAACAAGAATTAAAACATTGAAAAAAATAAAACAAAGAAATACAAATAAAAATAAAAAGAAGTAAAAAATATATATTAAACATAAAAAAATAAAAAAAACATGAAAAAATAAAACATGAAAAAATAAAACAAAAAAAAAATAAAATATCTAAAAAATAATAACAAGTAAATAAAAATTTAAGCCCCAAGAGTTAGCTCAATCGATCAAGTTGGGGCCTCGCCAAATGGGAGGTCACAGGGCCAATTCCCGTAAGCTCTTGGGGTCAGGTCTGTTGATGGCCGAAAGGTTTGATCCCCGCGGATCAGCCTAGTCTCTAAACCGTGGACGTAGCGGCCACCCACTGACTAAGGGTAGTCATGAACCACATTTAAAAAAAGCCCCAAGAGTTAGCTCAATCGGTCAAGTCGGGGCCTCGTCAGATGGGAGGTCACAGGGTCAATTCCTGTAAGCTCTTGGGGTCAAGTCTGTTGATGGCCGAAAGGTTTGATCCCCCGCGGATCAGCCTAGTCTCTAAGTCGTGGACGTAGCGGCCACCCAGTGACCAAGGGTGGTCGTGAACCACACTTAAAAAAAGAAAAGAAAAAAGTAAATAAAAATTTAAATTAAAACATAAAAAAATTAAAACACA
>APFE031405428.1:0-28067 GCA_000404065.3 Pinus taeda | reverse complement strand
TTTCGCCTCGGAGCCTTGGGCATTATTCTTCTTTCCCATTTTCTTCGACGTTCGGCTTTTTGAATCTTCTTATCTCCTAGTTCCTGCAGATTACAAGCGAGGTGGAAATGACTGATTCAGAAAGGTGATGGGAGAGTTTTAAATGCAACCGATATACTAAATATGCCACCTTACGTGAAACAATTCTTCAGCAAAGCACGCGTCTTTTATTTCATTAAATAATTAACAACTAACCCACTTACTATCATTAAAAGCGCATGATTTGGAGTCAGATTATGGTAAGTGGTCTATCTTTGAATGGCGTGCCCGAAGGATTTGCGATTAAATGATTCATGATTCGCTTTACACTCTATCGAAGATCGTGCCATCGCAAGGCGCGCTTATCGCAAATCGCCAAATCGCAGAATGTGTCATCACAGCGATCGCAATATCGCAGGTCGCAACATCGCGGGTCGCAGGAGTTTGATGTTTGTTAAGTATTGCCATTTCATTTCTGCAATGTGCGATCTTGCGATCGGTGTTATCGCAGATCGACAGATTTTGAGGTTTTACCTTATGGACATTACTTACTGCGACGCGACGTTAGGATTAATGTTGGGGGGCCTTGCGCATTAATGCAATTTCTTAAAGACCTTTACCTTATCGTAGGCTTACGTTAGAATCTTCGAAAGACCGTTTTAAGCCTGCGATGGTATCTTTATTTTGAAGAAGGAAAATTTGATTTTTCTCAAAATTAAACTAGGGGTCCCCTATTCATTTAGTATTTTGGGTAGATAGTTAAATGAAAAAGGGGGGGGGTTGTTGCTGGCCACAACATAACCTTAAGTACAAGCTTCTTATGATAAAACCCAGAATGACAGTCACTTCAAAAAAAAAGCAAAAGAAGGGAATTGGATGTACTAGCAGATGTGTCTAAGCAAACACATTAGAGAAGAAGAACTCACATTTTTGGCAAATTGCATGAGGACATGCAATGATTTTGCAATGGGGGTATGTTGAACCTCAGAATTATGTTCTCCTTGACACTTGTTCTCACATTTTTCTCTCATTTTCTCATAAGACTACATACCCAATCAATGATAAATGCTAGGTTTTGTCTTAGGGAAAACATTAAAATGATCACCATATTATATTTTCATGTTCTTGTTATTTTAATATATTTTTGCAAATTAGCTACAAAACATAGCCTATTCTGTAGCTATCTGTAGATACTCTCATGGTTTGGCAAGTTACAGGTGTCAAATGAAGAACTGGGTCACATGGACATTTCCAAAATCATCTCCACAAGGATCCTATCCTATTCACTCGGTCCAGATCGACAGAAAAGAAAGCCTAAGGTCATGGTCAAAGATGGAGTCAAAATGTGTTATCTAGAAGCAGTAGGACTCTTGATTTTCTCTTTCGTAGCTAATCAAGAGTCTAACAATTCTATTGAAGATTTAATTCGAATTAGCCACCTGTAGCTAATCAGAAGTTAAACAGTCCTATTACAATTCGAATTAAGCCACTTGTAGCAAGTTTTTCTCATAAACAATCATGTTAGATTTAATTCGAATTAGACACCTGTAGCAATTTTTCCTCATAACAGTTATGTTATTTTCCTATAAATCTCAGTTGCATGGAACCGAGAAGTAGTTAGAAGTTAGAAGGAATTACAAGCTTTTTGTTGATAATTTGTATTGAGATTTCGTTTTGTTCATAATACAAACTTCATTTTTTCAAAAATGATGGGTTAAAGTGTATCCTTAACTAGCTAGCATTCTAGCCACATCAGTTGCAGAGGGCCACTACACTGAAGGAGGTTTTTCACTTCTTGTTTTCAGTTTAATTTCTATTACTTTGTTTTCAACAAGTTTGTTTTCTAATTTAGAATGATATTTCATTTCGATTTTTAACTAATAGTGCAAGAATAAAATCACAATTGTGTAGCCTTATTCTTCTAAGATATTTCATGCAAAAATAACTTTGTTTCCAAAACTGAATTAAGATTGAAGTAATAAGAATACATAGTTGCTTAGTTTTCTTATTGTTTTGTTATTCATTCTCTTAAAACATAACTGTAAATTAATTGTGTTAATAGATGTTTTAAAAAACCATTTCAAAATGATGATGATCCTAACTTAAATGGTTAAATATCTAATTCATACAGTGATTGAATTTACTCAGTACATTGCTATTTTTACATGATTTTACCTTCTCTTTTCTGCTTTTAGGGCCTTACTTAGTTGCATCACTTACATTCCAAAAAATCATTTCAATGAGATTGATTTCATCATATTCCAAAATTGAATGGTTGAATGTTTACATGAATGCAATTACTGAGTTACCTTCTGCATCAATATCATTCTTGGTTTTAAGAATTAGATCCATGGATTAGGACTAATGATAAGATAAGATAGATACTCTATTTTCTTATTAGATTCTAACTAGTCAACAATTCTTGGTCCATTTTTCTTGGTCCATTTTTAGGAAATTGGATTAACTTAGGAACCTTTCCTTTCCTTTAAAATTCATTAGATCCATTTAAATTTTCTCATAGGTTGTACATTCTTAGACATTAAAGAATAGAAACCCCCAAAACAAACATAAAATACAAAACAATGAAGTAAGAGAAAGGTTAACTAAGCACATATAGTGCATAGCACTTCATCAGTTTACAAACCTCAGTGGATAATTTATGCAAGCAATTTAGGACACTAAATTGACTAAACACAAAGTCTAGCCTAAAACTTTTTAATGAATCTATACTCAAATCAAATCCCAATCTGAATTACAAGATATATGCTAGGCAAAAACTTCCAATTGAAACACTTTCTCAAATATCTCAGCTTTCATGAAAACCCTAAGAAACCCTAATTCTGTTACCTAAGATACTCTTGAATGAAAAGTTGCAAATTCTAATATACTTCAAGCATGTTCAGAAGGCAAGTAAACTTGAAACCAAACTTTCCAAAGGTAACTTCAAATATATGAAGAATATCTAAGTAAAAACCTATTCAATCCTCTTTCTTGTTTAACTAAGTACAAATCTAAATCATGTACCTAAAGTTAAAATGACTTTAAATCTACTATCAAACTCTTACTTAACAAAATACACTCTTCTAGCATTCAATCATCATGAAAGGAAAGCCTAACTCAATGAAATACCAACTCTCCTTGTCAAACCAAACAAAGCTTGTCTACAACTGATAAAATTAAACCTATACTCTGTTTTGTTGAGATTGCAACAAGATGATGGAGCTTAGTGAAAAGATTCGCCTTCACTAAGTGTGTCCGCAGGCTATTTTTGGCGCAAGTCTATTTTTAGACTATGTCTATTTTTAGACATATGGATCATGTCTATGGATTGCAGGTTGTTGTTTATGGATGATTGATGAAGTTGGGAAAAATAGATGGATTTCTATTTTTAGACCACAGCGGAGTGACACCACAGCGGAGTGACTGCTCAGTCTAAATATAGAACAGTCAAATATTATTAGCTCATAATAATATTTAGACTATAAACTTTGTCTTATTCTCTTGGAGCACTTTAGTTTGAGCTACAGAGGTGGCACATGCAGCTGTCAGAAGGAAATACGCTTTTCTTATGAGTCAGTTGAGTTGTTGCATGCATGACTTCAGTTAGAACTCAAGTGAGTTGAGTTTAGTGGACTGGAGGTGCAGTTGATGGAGTTGTGTTCAGTTTAGCTTGGTTAAACTGGTTGTATTTAGTCTAACTGGCAAATAGACTAGAGATGAGTTGGGTGAATTAGTTATTAATTAATTCACAAGTTATTAACTCATAATACAACTAATGAATACATCAGTTAACTCAGTTGCATGTCAGTGCATGTTCAGTTCAACAGGGACAGGTGGTAGAGAATCAGATTGTTATCAGTTGTGACTATAGTTGTGCACCAGATCTTGCACAATCAAGGGATTGAGTATGCCAATGAGTTTGCCCACGTATTTGCCCACATTTTAGCTTATGCTCACGTCCACAAAGCGTGAGTGACTATTTTGCAGGTGAAAAACGAGTTTGGTGAGCCATTCTCATCAGTTCTTGAGCAGGTATTGAGCAGTGGAGGCAGGCAAGCAGTGGAAGAGATTTGGAGATCAGATCTGAGCTGTATTGTGTGTAACAGAGGTGGAGATACTTGTGAGAAGTATTATGCTGTGTAATGTTACATGACTCAATCATTAATATACAGATAGTTGGGGTTTTTAGCGAGATGCTTTCCCCGGGATACATACTGTGTTAATGTGTGAATGCTCTTGATGTTTTATTGTTATTGATGCTGCTATATTGATGATCAACGTAGAGGAGCTTATGTATTGTGTATGTTTTCCGCAATAGTACATGATCAGGATAATCTCCATTGAATATGTGTTAAATTATTCAAAATTTCTACAGTTGTTGTGTGACAGATTATGTGAATCGAAAACTGGTAGTTGAAAAGAGCAGAGTCCCTGACTTGATCAAGAGAGTTGTATAAAAATTATGGGACAAGCATGGCCGGACTCAGGGTAAGCATTCAATCCCTATTGTTTCATGTAATTCAACATGGTATTTCAACTTTTTAAGGTTAAAATGACTAATTTTTAGCATTGAGAGTCTTTTGTAGCTAATTACTGAGGAATTCAACAACCCCCTTATGTGTCATTGGTTAGCAAGTAGCTTAAGGGTGGGGTCCCTTATGTGTCATCGGTTAGCAAGTAGCTTAAGGGTGGGGTTATGAGATGCTTTCAATCAGAACCCGCTTCTTGGAATGACTGCAGAACATCTGAGACATACTATCCATAATTACTCCATGGTTTTCTATGATTTCGCTGGCCACTATTATGCTAGGATACCTTTTGCAAATTCATGAGACTGAAACCCATTTTCTCATCTGTGGCCTTTAAGCCTCAAGGAACTCTCTTCTTGCTCTGCTAATGATAATATATGAATGCAAATATAAGGTGTTCTAGATTTCTTTATTTAATAACTACTACTGATATCAATTTCTAAAATATGGAATTATGATCAACATTATGGCTAGGAATTGCAATTGGATTGAGAACCTTTTTCTCAACTTTCATGTTCATGAATTCCTTGCATATTTTGACAGTATTCTTTGTTCTACGCAGGCAGTGGGCTATGAATTTGACTATGACGATTACCACAGGTATCTAAAAAATCTTGTACCATCTTCTGGTTGGTAAAGTTACAGCTATCTAACGTTTCAACTTTCGACAAAATCAGAGGAAATGCCAGTGATTTGACTTTCATTGTTTAGACTGTTTGGAATGCCATTGATTTCTTTTGGCCTTACACGCTATCCTGTTTCACTCACTGGAAACACATTATATCCCTTAAGCTCCGAACTAGCTGCAGCATGCACCAACAACATCAGAGGTAATCTTGTAGCTAATCTGCCCCTAAAAAATTGTGTAATTTCAGTGTTCTTTTTAAGGAAATGTTAATCTTTAGATTTTAATCTAAACCAGAGTCTGAAATGAAAACTGGAAAGCTTGGAGTTGCATATTTAGATTTCCACTGAATAATTTCTTGGAATTTACGTGATCTTGTTATATGCATCTCCAACTTTGCAACTTGAAGGTGATCAGACCCAGATGGACTATGGGCTTAGTGTTCATATTCAACACACCCAATATATTGTCTGTAACTAACACACTGTTGCACACACAGAGTTGGATCACCCCACCCCTACTGGGGTTGTAGATGCAATGAAGACTTCTCTTAAGACATTGAGGTAACTTTTGAGGTTTGAATTGTGTGTGTGATCTGGTTGTTGTGTGACAGACTATGTGAATCAAAAATTGGGAGTTGAAAAGAGCAGAGTCCCTGACTTGAGCAAGAGAGCTGTATAAAACTTATGGGACAACCATGGTCGGACTCAGGGTAAGCATTCAATCCCTATTGTTTCATGTAATTCAACATGGTATTTCAACTTTTAAGGTTAAAATGACTGATTTTTAGCATTGGGAGTCTTTTGTAGCTGATTACTGAGGAATTCAGCAGCCCCCTTATGTGTCATTAGTTAGCAAGTAGCTTAAGAGTGGGGTCCCTTATGTGTTATCGGTTAGCAAGTAGCTTAAGGGTGGGGTTATGAGCTGCTTTCAATCAGAACCTGCTTCCTGGAATGACTGCAGAACATCTGAGACATACTATCCATAATTACTCCATGGTTTTCTATGATTTTGCTGGTCACTACTCTGCCATGATACCCTTTGCAAATTCATGAGACTGAAACCCTGTTTCTCATCTGTGGTCTTTAAGCCTCAAGGAACTCTCTTCTTGCTCCGCTAATGATAGTATATGAATGCAAATATAAGGTGTTCTAGACGTCTTTATTTAATAACTACTACCGATATCTATTTCTAAAATATGGAATTATGATCAACGTTATGGCTAGGAATTGCAATTGGATTGAGAACCTTTTTCTCAACTTTCATGTTCATGAATTCCTTGCCTATTTTGACATTATTATTTGGTCTACGCAGGCAGTGGGCTATGAATTTGACTATGATGATTACCACGGGTATCTAAGAAATCTTGTATCATCTTTTGGTTGGTAAATTTACAGCTATCTAACGTTTCAACTTTCGACAAAATCAGAGGAAATGCCAGTGATTTGACTTTCATTGTTTAGACTGTTTGGAATACCATTAATTGCTTTTATCCTTACATTCTATTCCGTTTCACTCACTAGAAACAAACATTTCTTATACAGTTTTGTTCACGGAAGATTTCCATATGAGAATCTTAAACCAGATCCTATGCTGAAGAACTTGTTATTAAGCACGCCTGAGAGGAAAATTGTAAGATCATATGGATCCCTTAAAATTCTTTTTATGATGATATTAAATGAAGTCCTAGGTTTTGTTTGGAAACTTATTAGCGTGCTCGTTAACCGCTTGCAACCCTATTCTGCAAAAACAAATATTTACAAACACTGACAAAGTTCATGCTGCAAAGGTCCTTAACAGGCTGGGATTGGAAGATTGCTTTGAAGGCATAATATGCTTTGAGACACTTAATCCTCTTTCAAATATTACTGAAAGCAATAATGAATGGAATATGCCCGCTAATAACTCTACAATCCAGAAGACATCCATAATTTTCAAGCCCTCAAAAGATGCCATGGAGTAGGCTCTTCGCCTTGCAAACGCTGATCCACAAAAAACGGTATGGTAAGAAAGATTTTGATGGCCATTTTCCTTCAGCTATCCATTTTCTCATGAAAATATTGACTCATCCAGGTACCGTAAAAAGTTTATACCAAATCCCCCTTAGTAAACAAAGAAGGATAGCTAACACCTTTGCTTTGGCCCCAGTGTGAGTATACGGGGGTATCCTATAGCGATACGTTTTCTAAAAATGACCATTCTGGCTAAAATCCCCCAGGGTGAATGACCTAGTTGTATTTTGAGAAGTTGTGTTGCAGTGGTATTTTCGCAAGAAAAAGATGCATGCTGCTCTGATCATGTCCCACATACTGCACAATTATCAACCTGTCTCTAAAAATAGTCCTTTTTCAACGAGGAGGATCTACAAAGAGAATATTGTATTGAGTCCCAAAACATAAATCTGAAGGTGTGTGATAGAGATGTTTAAATAAGATAGAGATTTTTGTTAGTCTGATCACATACCACATACTGATCAATTATACATCTGTTCCCGAACAACCCCTTTTAAGTGGAGAGGAGCTACAAAGGGACTGTTGTACGCAATTGTAATCTAGACTCAAACCAATCTAGCAACCTGCAATTCGACATCATCAATTTTTATTTACCTTATGCATATCATTTCAACAACATCTATTGTAAGAGTTTCTATTTAATCTATTATGTTTCCGTGCAGATTTTCTTTGATGACAGTCCCAGGAATATAGCCGCAGGAAAGCGTGCAGGCCTCCATACCGTATTGGTAAAGACCATATAATTGTAAATGGGATATAATGCTTTTGTAAAAATACATAATTGGTTTAATCTTCATCTAATTACGCCGTAAGGCGTTTCCCTTTGGAAAAGACTCCCCTAATTGCCACTCTCCACTGTTGATCTTTGTGTTAGACAATTGAAGTATTATTCACCGTCCATGTGAGTTTTGCTTGGTTACCGTTTTTCACCATTGATTTGTGTGTTACATGATTCAAATATTATCCACAGTCCACAGGAGTTTTGATTGGTTAGAGTAAAATCATTTTACAGTGTAACGGATTTTGTTGGGGCTTATAGTTGGTTAGGGTAAAATCTTTATATAGTATAACAGCTTTTGTTGTGGCTTACCTTCTTGGCACTGTGTTAGAGCATGGACTCATTTACATTTACGTTGCCAGCGGAGATGATGAAGATCAAAATCCCTTGCACGACCCGTAGTGGTTTACAATTTGTTTGTAGACCATTACAATTCCCGACATGAACCGAGGACAGGATGAATGCTTTGGTGCTTTCATCAACGAGAATTTTTTCGTTATTAGCCATGATCTAATCAAGTGGAGTGCGGAAGTTTATGGTCCAGAAACAAGGGCATGGACAACACTGGAGACTATGGGAGATAAAGAGAAGGGAAAGGCCCACTGGCATGCCTGGTTGTTTCTTCTTGCAGCAAGGAGTGATGGAATGTGATTCTAATGAAAACGTGTGGAGGGCATTGGGTTCTCTTGCTAAAACCCTTGAAAGGATTTAGTGTTCTGGGAAGATTTTTGTTTACGGTAATGCCGAGAGTAATGTTAAAGTTTGCTATATCTGTGAACCGCCTATAAGAACTGCAGCAGGAAAGCAAACATAAATGACTAGGATGTACAGAGTATTGAGATTTGAAATTTGAAATTAAGTAACAATGATTAACATATTGTCGTTTGAATAATGTAGTAAGAAATTTCACTTTCTTTTTATCCTTGAAAGAACATTGGTAATAGATTTTGTCAGTTGAATAACGTAGTAAGAAATTTGACATTAATGTTATACTTGAATGAACATTGGTAATAGATTATGTTATACTTGAATGAACATTGGTAATAGATTTTAGAGAGTTCCTGCATTAAAAATGATGTTATTTTTGGATGAGTTTAGAGGTGCACAACTGAGCAATGTTGGTTGGTTGTTAAAAATTTCAAAAGTTTTATGGCATCCCAAAATATTCTAGAATACAATTTTACAAAGATTGAAACTCAAAACTTTTTTTTTTTCTCGATTAAACTATTCTATCATATACATAAAAACCAGAGTACAATTACATGCATACTGTCTGAAAGATCCATCTGCCTGAAAGAGTGGCATTCTGGATCAACCAAATGTAGCAGAAAGAGAGGGCTACCCGATTCATTCCCTCACAGGGGTGTTTGTGACTAGAAAAATCATTCCCACGCAGGGGAGGACAAAATTGACACCCTTGCACAACTGTAACCACCCACAAAACTGATAACAAAACAAGACTGTAACCGAACCTACACCTCAGCGATGGCATACTACCACTTTGACACATTGACATAAAAGAAAATCGACACGTAGACGAGCCAGAGACAATTAGACAAATGGACATGACCAAAATGAAAGGAAAGAACCAGAATCCCACCCGAGCTACAGAACCTGAGACCTGGCAGCAGACTAGTCCTCCGGCACCTCCTCCACAATTGGGCACCATCCATATTCTTCCTCTTCCTGCGCTTGGCCCTCTTTCGCCTCGGCCGCTTCTCACTGCTTCTGGTTCTTCTCCAATTGAGGGTCTGGAAATTCCATGCCCTTCCCCTTGTCCACCGTGGGTAGTTCAGATGCTTTGGCTGTGTCAACCGGGGCCTCAAATTATGGCGGAGCACTGGATCCGCCCTCGTCCTGGGCTTCATCAATAAAAAGTGCAGAGACGTGGGCATTAATTCTTGGACGATTCAGGGGGTTGTTGAAGGTAAAAATTGCAGAGCTGAAATAAGGAGCTGCCGAAGACCTAGGTGAGCTGGCCTCCATAAATTGGTTGTGCCTGAGAGAGCTAGCACCTCCTAGATGCGGGCAATGGCAATGACAGTGACAATGAGGGCAGTGATAGGGAGAATGGGTTTCCGCCTTGACTGAGGGGCGCGATGACCCTCCATGACTAGAGCTGCGACGACTCAGCATCCGCTGACGAGTCCTTACCATGTTGACAGAGCAGTCCTGAGCCAAATTGAAATGCAAAAAACCCACAGGGGCATAAGCAAACTAAACCAACAGACCCGGGATGGAATAAATCAGGCCAGGGCCTGAATTTGTCAGCACCAGCGACGGAATGGGAACCCCAGACCCTGCCCAAGTGAATATGGTGATGCCAGGGTTGCTGCTGTTTATAAAACTCCATGCTCTACCTCGAGGGTCGCCCTCCATTAATGAGGCATTCAATTGTGAAGCAGAGCCAAACTCTGCAACGCAGCCAAAGGAGGTCAGAGCGTAAAAGCTCCTTGGCTGCCGTCCCATAGCCTTTAACATCGCCTTCCGGGGGTGTCCTTCGCCACTGCCTTCCAAGTCGCCTCTGCGCATGGCAGGCATGTGGCTTCCCCTGTACCCCTGTCCCATCAACTTAAACACATTGGTTTGCACTCGCATCCGGGGGAACTCAAAACTTTTTTTTAGGTAAATTGTGTGTGGTTATTCATTATTAAATATTTCTATGGCATTCGAAGAAGCTCAAAATATTTTTTCGAGGTGAACTATGTGTTATTATTTTTTATTAAATATTTCATTTGTTTCATGGTATTCCAAAATATGAATTATGGACCTTAAATTTTTTGATGTTTCACGATGCATATCCCTTCTCTTCTTGTTTCATTTTGTCAATTTTACTTCACCAAAATTATACACTTTGATCAAATTAGAATATTTAAGCCTCCATTTAATGAGTTCTACTATCACCATCCCATGAGTCGTGAGATTATGGACCTTAAATTTGTTGTAGTTTCTCGATGCATATTCCTTCTCTTCTCGTTTCATTTTGTCAATTTTACTTCACCAAAATTATACACTTTGATCAAATCAGAATATTTAAGCCTCCACTTAATGAGTTCTACTCTCACCATCCCATGAGTCGTGAGATTTGGTAGTTTTTATATTCGAGTTTTTTCATAATTAAAGCTTATATGTTTAGCATAATGTTAGATTCTATATTTAGTCTTGTCAAGATTTTAGCTTTTGTTATGGGTAATTTATATATTCAATTTCATGTTTTACTTTCTAGATTCTATATTTAGTCTTGTCATGATTTTAGCCCACAACGACTCAACATGCTATATGTTTTGGATTTTCAAAACAATACTTTTCACCCACAACGACTCAACATGCTATATGTTTTGGATTTTGAAAACAATACTTTCGTTTTATGTTTTGACTAGATCATAAACTAAGATCATGTAAGACATTTTACGATTAATGTAAGAATGTTTAGTTTTTTTCTCATGGAAAAAAAATAAAAAATAAAAAGTTTCATATAGTTAAGAATTATGTTTGCATTTTTTAATACTAGAGAATTTAAAATGATGTTGCTTATTAATTAGGTGAACAAAGTATTACTATAACACAACCTCTAATAATTATAGTATGTTTCATGATACATTCAAATAAGCTAACATTATATGAAACACATTTATTAATGTAGTTATGTTAGTTAACTAAAATAAGTTAAAATTTATAAGTATTGATAAGAGTAAGCCATTAATATTATTACTCATAGTAAGAATTAATGGTAGTTATCATCATGAAAAAATTGAGATAGCCAAAAAAAATTATAGTGTAATTAAATTATATTAGGAAAATTATTTTAAATTGAAATTATTAGAATATTTAAAAAATATTTCTTTATAATAAATTAAATTTCTAATAAAGTATTACAATATATTAAAGGGAAATAAATATGTATTACAAAATTTTTTAATGTAGTTGAAGAAATTGAAGGCGTGAATCATCTTAAATAATTTCTTAAATTCAAAAATTTTAATGTAGCGATGATTTTCATATGTTATAAGAAGAGATTCAGCGTAAATCACATGAGAAAGACCTTTGTCGACGCGTTTCGAACCAACCAGTGTGGTTCATCGTCAGGACAAGTTGAAGATACAGATCCAGTTCAACGTGTTAAATAGTCTAATTGTACCTGACGATGAACCACACTGGTTGGTTCGAAACGCGTCGACAAAGGTATTTCTCATGTGATTTACGTTGAAGCTCTTCTTATAAATATGACTGATCACAGAAGCCTCAATTCTACGATTTTCATATGGTCAATAATAGAAATAATAAATTACAGATTATTATAAAAATAATAGAATGAGTTCCATGTATTGATCCACCCTTCATGGTACAATTATAAATGAGTAGTTGTTAGTGTTGACAACTAGCAAAACCACATTACTAAATGTGGTTGATATACACAGTAAGCTACAACTTAATATATACTATATTATAAACTTATAATAATATTATAAGCTCACAAAATTAGAAAATGCAACATATTATTCATATTATAAACCCAAAGTGTTATAAAGCACAACCAAATTAATAAATGTGGTTAATACACACTCGTAAGCTATACCAATCACATACATAAACATATTAGTAAATGTAGTTGAAATTACCCAATAGGCATTAATTGTAATAGATTTAACATCCGTATTAATATTGATAATGATAGATATAAATAAAAGTAATATTATAAAAATAATAATTATATTATATTATATTATTAAACCTTATCATTATTATAAATCCAGGGTACTAATATTATTAACCCTTTGGAATTTATTGTGAGTTTTAAAATTTTTAGATATTTGGAATTTATTGTGAGTATTAAAATGTTTAGATATTTGTTTTCATATATTCTAATATGATCCCACATCCAGGGTACTAATATTATTAACTCTTTGGAATTTATTGTGAGTATTAAAATGTTTAGATATTTGTTTTCAGATATTCTAATATGATCCCACTGCAGCAGAGAGAGGTGCAAATGTTGGATAATTCCTAAAAAAAAAATGCTTGTGCCATTTTGTCCTCTTTTGAAGTTGAAAATTCTTCAGAGAAAGAAGAATTTCTCTATCTCGTAGTTGTTTAAACACTGGGGCATAAATAGAAAATGATCTCTAAAACACTAAAGCATGGCACCAATATTTACTAGTCCATTTCAAATTGACATTGAGAAAATAACGTATTACTTTTCAGTACTTGGCAAAACTAACCCATAGAACTTGCTAGAATCCCCACAAACATATGATAAAATATTCAACATCAAATCTATCAACATCAGTCACGCCAACAAGAGGTATCTGTTTTTTTTTTCAAATTTCCATTCCAGATTGTGCAATGTATCCATCCTTTTTCATTCACTTCTTAGCCTCTCAACTTTGAGCTTCATTTTCTAATTCAATAGTGTATCCATTCTTTTTCTACCTTTTCTTATTGTGCCAGAAAAAGTTTTTTACTATTTCAGTAATTTGTCCATTCTTTTTGTTTACTAATTGAGAAATGTTTGATATTGTGGGAGCCTTTATCACTGTTGAGGGCAATACCACATTCACTAGGCATTAAAACAACCTCTTTCCGAGGCTGGGAAAATGCAGAGAGGTTGATCTTCATATTGGAAATTATAGAGCATACTATTTTTATTACTAACATTGGGTATGCTTTTCACATTTTCAAGTCCAGGTTGGGTAAGAACTCAAATTCTGGATGGTAACCAAATTTTAAAAACAAGGCACATAGGGAGATCCCAGGCATCAAAGATATGGATGCTAAGACTCCAAAGATCCCTGGGTGGTGCTCACTCTGTGATGTTACCTACAGTGCAAAGGAAGTTCTTCACAAACAACATGTGTTTGGGAAGAAGCACCAGTGCAGGTTAAAAAAGTTGAAGGAAAAGGGTTCAGAAGATGTAGTAAAGCCATAGAAAAAGTAGCCACAAGGACTGGTGGGGTGGTGTTCTCTTTGTGAGGTTAGTTGGGGAAGCCTAGAAAATATTCATGAGCTGCATATGTCAGGGAAAAGACACTTGGCCATGTTAGGAATGGCAAAGACAAAGGAGCAGGAGACAACAGAGACTGGCAAAGACAATGTTCTTGGAAAAAGAAAAGATGATTCAGTGAAGGAAGAAAGAGATATGCCATCCAAGAAACGCCACAAGTTACATAAAGGAGATGTTGCCCATGCCCAGCTTATAGAGGATGGAAATTCTGAAGCCTATTTATCGGTCTATGCTGAGACAGAAAGTGTTGCTGGTCGCAAAGTTGAGGAAGAAGCTTTTGTCAAAGCTCAAGATGAAGGGGAAAATTAAATGTTCCAAGCTTTCAAGTGTTTTAGGTTTTGTGGACATTAGATTTCAAAATTTTCTTTAAGGTTTTGTGACAGTTGAGACACTTCACGATTGCAGAATAGAAATCCCTGAAGATTCATAAGAAATGTTTTTGAACATGCTGGAATTAAATATTACATAGGGTTGAATTTCAAAAATTTTGATGTGATTCATAAGAAATGTTTTTGAACATGCTGGAATTAAATATTGCGTATGGTAGGATTTAGAAAATTTTGATGTGATTTTGAACTTTTTATATGTAAACAATTCTTAATATGGTTGTGATTATGAAAGAATTGATTAACCTCTTTGCAAGTTAATTGGTTTATCCTTTCAAAGTTGAAAGGTTTTTAGAGAAGGTTCTCTGTAGCAAGGGGCCTTTGTAAAATTGAGGCACCTATTGTCTTTCTGAGGCTGGGAAAATGCAATTGTCCCCATTCACATGGGAGGTAGGGCAATGTTGCCTACCCTTTCTCCTTGATTGATACCCATGACCTCAGAGACACGATGATTAGGGATCCCTACAAACAACCCATTATACTTGTGCCATTTTGTCTTCTTTTGAAGTTGAAAATTATTCATAGAAAGACGAATTTCTCTATCTCTTAGTTGTTTAAACACTGGGACATAAATAGAAATTTATATCTAAAACACTAAAGCATGGCACCAATATTTACTGGTCCATTTTAAACCGACATTGAAAAAATAACGTATTACTTTTCAGTACTTGGAAAAACTAACCCATAGCACTTGCTAGAATCCCTACAAACATATGATAAAATATTCAACATCAGATCTATCAACATCAGTCACGCCAACAAGAGGTATCTGTTTTCTTTTTCAAATTTCCACTCCAGATTGTGTAATGTATCCATCGTTTTTCATTCACTCTTAGCCTCTCAACTTTGAACTTTGTTTTCTGATTCAGTAGTGTATCCATTGTTTTTCTACCTTTTCTTATTGTGCCGGAAAAGTTTTTTACTATTTCAGTAATTTGTCCATTCTTTTTGTTTACTAATTGAACAATGTTTGATATTGTGGGAGCCTTTATCACTGTTGAGGGCAATACCACATTCACTAGGCATTAAAACAACCTCTCTGTTGTCTTTCTAAGGCTAGGAAAATGCAGAGAGGTCGATCTTCATATTGGAAATTATAGAGAATACTATTTTTATTACTAACATTGGGTATGTTTTTCAGATTTTCAAGTCCAGGTTGAGTAAGAACTCAGATTCTGGCTTGCAACCAAAGTCTAAAAATAGGGCACATAGGGAGATCCCAGGCATCAAAGATATGGATGCTAAGACTCCAAAGATCACTGGGTGGTGCTCACTCTGTGATGTTACCTGTAGCACAAAGGAAGTTCTTCCCAAACAACATGTGTTTGGGAAGAAGCACTAATCCGGGTTTAAAAAGTTGAAGGAAAAGGGTTTAAAATATGTAGTAAAGCCACAGAAAAAGCAGCCACAAGGACTGGTGGGGTGGTGTTCTCTTTGTGAATTTAATTGTGGAAGCTTATAAAATCTTCATGAGCTACATATGTTAGGGAAAAAACACCTGTCCATGTTAGGAATGGCAAAGACAAAGGAGCAGGAGACAACAGATTTTTGACTAGCAAAGACAATGTTCTTGGAAAAAGAAAAGATGATTCAGTGAAGGAAGAAAGAGATATGTCATCCAGGAAACACCACAAGTTACATAAAGGAGATTCTTCCCATGCCCAATTTATAGACGATGGAAATTCTGAATCCCATTTGTCAATCTATAGTGATACAAAAAGTGTTGTTGGTCGCAACGTTGACGAAGAAGCTTTTGTCAAAGCTCAAGATGAAGGAGCAGATTAAATGTTCCAAGATTTCAACCCGTTGAGTGTAAAATGGCCTTTGTTTTAGGTTTTGTGGACACTAGATTTCAACATTTTCTTTAAGGTTTTGTGATAGTTGAGACACTTCACGATTGCAGAACAGAAATCCCTAGAGATTCATAAGAAATGTTTTTGAACATGCTAGAATTAAATATTACGTAGGGTTGAATTTTGAAAATTTTGATGTGATTCATAAGAAATTTTTTTGAAGATGCTAAAATTAAATATTGCGTAGGGTAGGATTTAGAAAATTTTGATGTGATTTTGAACTTTCCATATGTAAACAGTTTTTAAGGTGGTTGTGATTATGAAAGAAATTGATTAACCTATTTGCAAGTTAATTGGTTTATCCTTTCGACGTTGAACGATTTTTAGAGAAGGTTCTCTATAGCAAGGGGCCTCTGTAAAACTGAGGCATCTGATGTCTTTCTGAGGCTGGGAAAATGCAGCTGTCCCCATTCACATGGGAGGCAGGGAAATGCTGCCTACCCTTTCTCCTCGATTGGTACCCATGACCTCAGAGACACGATGATTAGGGATCCCTATAGGCAACCCATTACTGACAGAGAACCCACTTTGGGATTGTGGAAAACAAACTTGAATGTTTGGAAGCCATGATGAAGAGAATCGGGATGTTGGCTCAAATCCTCCAGCAAAAACTGACGGTGAACATTAAAATAGGATCTGATTTTCTCCATGATGAAGAAATGACTCAAAAGTAATAGACCCAAGGCAATGACTCTACAAATGTCAACCAAAACTGAATGAAGAACATGCATCATAGAAATGACCAGATAGATAATCATAGCTCCATTCAATTGAAGCCATGTCAGTTGATACATTTGATTCCATAGAATATTTTGACAAAGGTGGGAAACAACAAATTGCGTGGCTTTGGGAAACTAATAATAGACCATGCCTGGATGGTAGAAAATGCATTTTACTACAACTAAACTCTACTCTCAAGCCTAAGATAATCACCAATCAATCTCAAGTATGGTATTTCTTTCAATTCTTTTCAGCTATTACATTGAGGAGATCTGAACCACTTGCGGAGGGAACAACTCTCGATGTGACAAAAAGAAGTTTTTGTTTGTTAATAATATGGACAAGTAATCATGTGGAGGAGAGAAATCAAACACTACTAGAATTAAAGCACTCCCATTTAGACATACTTGTTTAATGGGATAGGAGATTTCTCAAGATCTATATATTTGGTAATGAGACCTTCATTATTCCAGGCATCGACAAGCATATCAATATACATAACATCAAGAGAGCAGCACTTCTCCTTTAGATTCTCCAGAGTGCCCACATAGGAACCCAAGGTAGCCACTCTTCCACTCCAGCAGTACTGTATATCATTTTAGGACATCATTGCTCCTCTTCAGTAGTCTTCCTACCCTAAGAGTGTTTGGTTCAGCTTCTTATGCATCATGTACAGGTCCATCCATAGTGAATAAAATTTCTTAAGAGCACCAACCTTTTGATGAGCAGATTCCTAAAGATGAACAAATTGGGCTTCAAACAAATAGGAACATGCTTGCTTCCATACATAAGAAAATATGGATAACAATGATTTTTGAGTTGTACAAAAAATGGAAAAGCAATAATTGTTTTATCATTATCCATATTAATTTTAACCTATCATTGCTATTATAAGGTTTAACACTGAAATGATTATGCTCTAATATGTTTGATTTTGAGTCTGAGTTAGTAAAGAAAAATTCTCAAATGTAACCATGTGATCCTTCAGCAACCATGATGTCATGGTGACTTGGGAGCTCCACAAGTAATTTGTGAATTTCCAACCATTACATTAACCCACTTGCAACTTCTCTCGGTAATTCTTTCCTCGCATCTCTATTAGATACTTAATAGACATTTTAACATGGGATAATGTCTAAAACAAAGGGAGAACATCATGGTCTACAATGGAATTTATTGTGAGTATTAAAATGTTTAGATATTTGTTTTCAGATATTCTAAGATGATCCCAATGTAGCAGAGTGAGGTACAAATGTTGGATACTTCCTAAAACAAAAAATACTTGTGCCATTTTGACTTATTTTGAAGTTGAAAATTCTTTAGAGAAAGACGAATTTCTCTATCTCATAGTTGTTTAAAAACTGGGACATAAAAAGAAAATGATCTCTAAAACACTAAAGCATGGCACCAATATTACTGGTCCATTTCAAATTGACATTGAAAAAATAATGTATTACTTTTCAGTACTTGGCAAAACTAACCCATAGAACTTGCTAGAATCCCTACAAACATATGATAAAATATTCAACATCAGATCTATCAACATCAGTCACTCTAACAAGAGGTATATTGTGCAATATATCCATCCTTTTTCATTCACTTATTAGCCTCTCAACTTTGAACTTTGTTTTCTGATTCAGTAGTGTATCCATTCTTTTTCTCGGTATACTTTATAGTCTTCTGTGCAACAAATTCTGCAAGTGCATAGATTTGTAGATTCATGTGTTGAATCCAGAAAAGTTCAGTTTATTAATGCGGATTAAGTTCTATTTTGTTGCAATTTTGATGTAATTCAGGAACAAGTGATGCAAAGAGGAAGAGCCACAATGATCAACCAGCAAAGAAGGATGTTCCACTTCCGGTGGTAAATGGTCTTCTATGCAAATTCCTCTGCCTAACCTTGATGGGAATATCTCTTCTCTAGGTACTAGTATTCAATATACTTTACAGCGTCCCATGCAACAAATTCTGCAAATGCCTAGACTTGTAGATTCATGTGTTGGTTGCAGAAAAGTTGTTCAGTTCATTAATGTGGACTAAGATCCTTTTTATTGCAATTATGATGTAATACAGGAACAAATGATCGAAAGCGGAAGAGCCCAGAGGATCAACCAACAAAGAAGGATGTTTCCATTTCTGGTGGTAAATTGTCTTCTATGCAAATTCCTCTACCTAACCTTGATGGGAATATCTCTTCTCCAAGTATTGGTATTCAGTCTACTTTGCAGTGTCCCATGCAACAAATTCTACAAGTGCCTAAGCCTGTAGATTCATGTGTTGGCTGCAGAAAAGTTGTTCAATTTATTAATGTGGACTAAGATCCCTTTTATTGCAATTATGAAGTAATACAGGAACTGTTATCACCCCAAGAAACTCACCTAGGTTGTATATCAGTGATGCTCAGGAACATTAAAAATTTAACAATTCTATCGGATGAAATGATGGATAAATGGAGGATGTGCAGCACCTTTAATCCAGATAACCACTTCTACTATGATTGACCCCAAACATGGGTGAACACCCCCAGACTACAAGGCTTTTAACCACCAATTACTCACAGCTTAAGGTAAAGGTGATAATGAAGAAAACTAATCACCCCAGCGGATGCACAGGACCCTGTGATGGCCGGCGGCAACTAGTAAAAGGTTTGTAAATCTGGATTCTAATACATAGACAGGATGACAACTCTCTATGCATTACAACAACAGAAACCTGCATACATGTTCAGTTATACATGCCAAATTCTAACACAGAGGTGGGATGACAGCCCTCTAATGCTAACATTTACAGCAAATGAACGAATGCAAAACAGGCACAGCCTGGAACAAGAAGAAGAAATGGAAAGTGAGCAATTGACAGCAAAAGAAGATTGTATCAATTGGAAATGAAGACCAGACGCTGCAGGTTACAAAGTAGTTACAGTCTCCAGAAGTTAGAAGGCTACAATAAGCTCTCATTCATCAAACACTCATCCCCTGATTACATCTGAGTTCTGAGTATATATAGTGTTACAATACAAAATATCTCTGTTAAACAATGCGTGGAGGAGCCCATAAATGGCCACCAACCATATTTACATTTAGGAATGGCCCTCTGATACAAATCTGACTGTGTTTTGAATAGATTTGTCCCTCTTTGGTGCTTTGCGGTCCTTTTTGGGTAGGTGGAGTGAAATATGGGTGAAGCCCATAGCCATTGAATGCTTTGACTGGATCTGCGGTGTCCTACTTCCTCCTCGGCCATACTGCTGATTAACTGCAGTTGCTGAACATTGAAATGGCTTCATCATGACTGATAAATGTTGATCTGTTTGGGGCACGTCCTCTTTCCTGCTCGGCCATACTGTTATTTGAAGGCAGCTACCTACTGCGCTGTACTGCTGCATGCTTGCTTTCATCATCTTCGCGCCACTGAGAAATACCTCCCACCTTGCTATTTTTGAATATCAAGGGCCCACACACATATATTTTTTCTATCGGGTCTGACTTTCGTGTCGCATTGCATATCTTAACCAGCCAATCCTCTGTTTCATTGTATTCGAAAATACATGTAAAAATGTCCCAAAATCATAAAAATGGCTTTTGCGGACCTCAAATATTATGCCATTCTGCTTTGAAAACCCATCGGGTCTAGGCCTCATCGCATCGGCATCCATACATGCAATTTGCTATGCACCACTGATTTCCCCGATTGCGATATGCCGACTGTGAAATGGGCCCATGCCACCGATTCCTCATATTTGGAAACATATATAAAAACACTAAAAAACACAAAGAAATGCCTTCGCCGGAACTGAAAATATATAAACTTTTATCTCCCGGACCCCATCGGGTCCGGGCTTCATCACTATCGACACTTATTAAGCTTTCCTTTGTGTTCCCCTTATACACGAAATACATTGAAAAAGACCTTTGTGCGGACTTGAAATTTTATGAAGAATCACTCATAATGATATCGGGTCCGACCCATCGGGTCGCATACATGCCTTGTATAAAGGCTCCGCCCCTTTTAAAAGCGCCGATAGCGATATCACCGCAGACTCGATGATTTATCGAAAACAATGTATAGCGCTATCAGGTCCGGCTTGTCGCATCGCACATAACCATGTAAAAGGCACTGCCCCCTTTGTAAGCGCTGATGCGATATCGGCGATCGCATAATATAAAGGCCCAGACCTCTTGTAAGTCCTCCATTGCGACCCGCCGATGCGATATCGACGATCGCACATCAGTGAGGTCTCCTGTGTCGCTGCCACTGCCCGCCTGCTCCGACTGCGGTATGCCGACGCAATCTGGATCGTTGATCGGCCAGATCCAATGGCTGATATGATTTCAGACCCTTAAGCCTGGGATTTGATATTTTTCATGACTTTAGAGTATTTGTGCCTCCCGATAGTGTATTTCTGCTCCTCCAAGGGCTTTCCTCTTGCAACTTCTTCAACCGGTAGGAAGATTTTAGCTAAAATTTGAAGAATTGAATATCAGCAATGGTTGGCTTGGCATGAACTTAAGTGTGTTTACAGCCTTTGAGAGTGCTTGAATCCATTTTCTTATCCTTTTACATAACAGAGCTAACACCCGCTACCTATTATCTTCCATCCTCGTCAATGTTACACCTGATTCTCTATTGATTTTATGCACCCCTGCTACAAACTGGTAGGAAATTTGTTTAGCTCTCCATGTCCCCTCGCATTGTTTGACGATGTAGATATCCTTAGAAAAATATCCTCTTCTTTGGCATCACTTCCATTGCCTCCAGACTTAGGGTTTGGGAGTTTGGGTGAGAGCAGAGAAACTAAATCTTCATATCCTTGATGTGTGAAGCAAGGGATGAGTCCTTTGATCTAGCCTTGTGTGAGTGCCTACCTCTAGAGTCGCTCAGAGTTATCTAGTTAAGGACACTAGATCCCTTTGACACGAAACTATGGGGAGGCTTGCCTATCAAGTAATTAACTGGTAAAGTGGGGATTCTAGAAAAAGCACTAGCAAATCAAGTTAAAACTGATTGCAGTAGGTTCGTGAAGTGTGTTTCTCTCTATACTTTCGAGGTTTCTAGACAAGAAATCATTTGCATAAAGAAATTATTGTTGCAGAGTTTTCGAAAATTTGTTTTCTGAAGAGAGAGAGTGTTCTACATGGAATGACTTAATATGGGATTTCCAATTCCTGCTCATTCTCTTCTTTCTCGAGAGTAAAGAGGTTCACAAAAATAAGTCATTTCGTATCTCCCAAGACTTGATTCATGGCCACAGTAACACCCACTGGTTGCAGAAAGTGAAATATCGGTGATCGTTCAACCACAAACATTGCAGGCCTCTGGGTGTGACCAATATTCAAGACCCATGAGGGCTACGATTTTCAAGTTCCAAAAACTCTACAACTCTCTAACCTAGCACTTCAAAGAAATAAAACTTTG
The DNA here is from genome assembly GCA_000404065.3 of Pinus taeda. Classification (NCBI taxonomy): domain Eukaryota; kingdom Viridiplantae; phylum Streptophyta; class Pinopsida; order Pinales; family Pinaceae; genus Pinus; species Pinus taeda. The sequence continues at coordinate 5,730 of APFE031405428.1, read as the reverse complement.
TAATCCTTCAAATCGACAGTTGAAGAGTGCAATAGATAGAATCTCAGTAGCGAAGGATTTTCTTCCACAGGTCTCCACTGAGTTTCAATTGAGTGTCATTGTAATAGTATCCTTTGAACATGACCAGTTGGGCCTTCTAATTAAGGATCTTAAGACCTTCAGCTCTTAAACCATGTGCAATATGAGGTGATTGGATTGCTCATCTTTGCAGGTTTGTGCAGGAATTGAGTGTATTTATTTGTTTGAAAAAGATGTTGAGTTTTAGATGAGGCCAAATAACTAGTAACAATTCGAATGGGGCCATTATTATTTATCATAAAAATTTAGCCATATCAATGTGATCATGAATTGTTTAAGCGTAGCAAGTGTCACAGTTCATCAATATTCTTAATTTATGTGAATAATTAGGATTTGAGAGGCAATCATCCCACTCATTGCTGTTGTTTTCACTTCCTGATCAAATCCAACTACATATTGAAGCATATAAACTTGGAACAAAATTTTCAAAGGGTTTTGTTCATCCTTTGACTTAGGGAAACTACCTTGATTATCCCCCACTTGAAGTCGTATATGCATTTATTAGTAGATATTGTAAAAAGGAATTTGGTTCTCTTGCTCTGAGAAACACATTTTTATTAGTTGCTTGCTTGGACCCATGTATATTAGATATTCCTACTTTGCTTCTACATTAACCCTTTAGAAAATGACCAAATTTGATGAAGTACTAGCATTATTAAATACTCTAATACAATTGACTGTTGAAAACACTGTCAAAATCAAAAAAGCCTCTCTCCTTGACATTCGAATATGTCTGCAAAATGCACAAGACAAGATTGATTTTTTTGCAGCTTGAATATCAACTGCAACAAGAGGAGCTACAATAGCATAAGCATCATTTTGAACTTGTTTTTTTTCAAAACAATCCTTTATTTGAGATTGAGGCAGACTCTGATCCAGACTTATGTTGGAACGCAACAAAATACAGAAATATCCATATACATAGAGATGCAGTAGAAATAAAATTTCATTTCATTAATATCAAAGAATTGAATCATGCTTACATACAAAAATAAAAGTAAACTAGCTCTGGCAATGGTAGCTTATCTCTGAGAAGATATGTGGATGTTACATGCCTCTAAGTTGTGTTACAATGAGGCTCAAGGGCCTATTTATTATTGAACAACAAGGGAAAGCCATAAAAAACCAAAACCCTAACCCCATGAAATGGAATGCCAAGAGTTTGTGGGCCCTATTGGGGTTAGTTGGGAAACCAACTTCCTGGGGTCGTAACTTGGTCATATTATCTCTATTTGGCGTGTACGATACCTTGTTAGAAATATCTCTCTGATTACTACAATATTTACGATATGCCCTTCTTATGGCTACGGGCTTGTTGCGGACCTCAAAAAAACGTCATTTAGGGGGTCAAAACTGCTCTAGAATTTTAGGACCCGAAAAACTGCTAAAAATAGTAAATGTTGTAATAAACAAGGAAATTGATGAAACCAACTCGAGGTCAGGGTGGAATAGACAGGTGGAAACCAATATCCACCTGGATCAGTCCTCTCTCCTTAGGAAGCAATGGTTCCCATTGCGTGCAAAGCCTCCATGAGGTGAGAAAAGTTTTGTTGAACTTGGTCCCTGGTGAACCACTTACCATAGTGAAGGAGTTGGCCTGATTTGACAACTCGATATAGTTGGATCCTCTATTGGCAGGTGTTCTTGAAATGCATGTCCATAATATGATTATTTGTGGCATATTCCATGCAATCTGCGTTTAGCTCTGTTGGTGTGAGTTGTTCTGTAATGTCAAATGTGTCTAACAATGATGGAAAGTATGATCGAAGGTGGTCTACATTGAACACTAGGTGCAAACCAAAGAACAGTGGAATGTTGAGCTTGAAGGCATTACCCCCTACAGCCTTGGTGATGGTGTATGGCCCATATTGAAGCAGGTGAAGCTTGCAGTGGGGTCCAATGAGGCGCTCCTTCTGCAAATGTTGAAAAACTTTATCGCCTACCTAGAACTTGTGTGGCGCTCGATGTTGATCATGGTGTTGCTTTTACTTAGCATTGGCTCTGTCCAATATATCATGGAACTACTGGCAGATGTGTTGAATGCACTCAATGAAGTTGTTAGCCCTGTCGGCTTCAGACTGGATGTGACTTGAATCTGCTTGAGTAGCTACAAATGGTATGGCCACATCAATGGGGCATAGTGGTAGAAATCCCAGCCCTACCTGAAAGGGGTTGTGGCCCATTGAGCTATGGAGAGCTTTGTTGTAGTTGTGCTGGACATAGGGAAGGATTTCATCCCATGTGCGTGGATGATTTTAGTTGTACATGCATAGAATGTGTACGATCATCTTGTTGACGAGCTCTGTTTGGCCATCAGTTTGGGGGTGGAAAGTCGTGGACTTAGTAAGTTTGGTATCCAAAATTAACTAGAGACTCGACCAAAATGCACTTAGGAATATGCTTTCCCAATATGAGATAATGGACTGTTGGATCCTAAAGTGTACCCACACTCTCTCAAAAAAGAGCTTAACAGTGGCCTCTATTATGATACTCTTCTTGCAGGCCACCATAATGGCCATCTTAGAGAATCTGTCAACGACCATGAAAATGTAGTCATTGGTGTGCTTAGTAGAAGGAAGGCCTGACATGTAATCCATGGAGATGGATTCCCAAGGTCGACAAGGAGTAGGCAAAGGAGTATATAGGCCCTTCCTTTTTACGGTTGGTTTTGCAATGGTGCAGGTGGTGCAAGATCTAATGTACTTCCAAACATCCTTACGAAGGTTCAACCAATAAAAATACTTCTGTAGTATTGCCACCATTTTCTCTACTCTGAAATGTCCAGCTACTTGAAAAACTGCTAAAAATAGTAAATGTTGACAAGGAAACAGATGAAGCCAAATGGAGGTTTAGGTGGAATAGGTGGGTGGCCACCAGTATCCACCTGGATTAAACTCCCATCAACTACCAGAAACTAATCGAGTCATTGAAAGAGAAAATTTACATGTAGATGCAGAAATGTAGCTTACACATCCCGAGCCCATTATCAAACCTTAGGAAGAGATTGTCAACAACAGAAACAAAATTGGTCTTGGATATGAAAAGGATGTGTCCTTTCATATTCCATACTATTTTAAGCCCATAAAATTTCAAAGTGTTGGTTTTATTTGGGACAAATATTTACTTGCTTCAAAGCCACATCAGGCGAGCCTGAGCCACAACTTGAACCTACTACTTAAGCCTAAAGTCAGACAAAGCCATACCCAGATTTAGTATTGTAGCTAGAGATAGAGAATCTCATAAGCATGCCTATGGTTGGTGGCCTTCCGTAAACCACCACAAATTGAGACCTCCCTTTTCAGGTTGATTTTCTCCCTTTTTTCCGTAGGTTGAAGACCTCCCTTTTCCAGGTTGATGGTCTTCCTCTTCAAATAATTAAGGAACACTACCTCTAGAAAAATACTTTATCTTCTTGCTATATTTTGAAGAGTTTTGGGAATCACACTAAGCGTTCCAGGTTGACACCCAAAGGTATCCCTTTTCACAAAAAATTTGAGCACTTCCTCTAGGAGAAGACTTCGGCTTCTAGCCAGATTTGGAAGAATTCCAGGAACTGCACTAGGCATCCACTGTTGGTGGTCATCCTTAAACCATCACCAATTGAGACCTTTATTTCTCCCACCTTATACCTTCATTTAAGAGAACTCATTCAACATATTGTTGTCATGGATTATTGTATTTTTGTATTATAGCTCTCTTCTTGGACTCACATATACCCCTTTAGATTAAGGGGGGGAATGTTGGACACCTAATCCACTAAGGGTTGGTGTGGAATGTGAATAGTCACCAGAGTCCAAGACACCACTTGGTATGTGAAGACCAAGGGTCACAAGAAAATGTATAAATATGCAAATATTTTTGAATAAATGCAATGTCACAATTATCTTATATCTTGTCTCCATTTATGTGTGTATTCAACACGAGGTATGGGCACTATGAGTTTGTGGTGGTTCCTTTTAGTCTTATGAATACTCAACCACCTTCATGTGTATGAAGAATAGTATGTTGTTCCCTTACCTGGATAAGTTTGTGATAGTCTTTTTTGATGATATATTGGTCTATTCAAAGTATGAGGAAGAGAATGCATAACATTTCGCAACAATATTGAGATTGTTGAGAGAGCATAAGTTGTATACCAATATCAGCAAATGTAGCTTCTTTCAGTCTCAGATTCAATACTTGGGACATATTGTTTACAAGGAGGGGATAACAGTGGATCTAGAAAAGATTAAGGCTATCATGGAGTGGCCAGCTCCAAAGAATATGAATGAGGTCAGATCTTTCATGGGACTAGTAGATTATTATAAGAGGTTAATCCAAAACTTCTCCAAGGTTCGCTATCCTATCACATCTTTGCAAAGGAAAGGAAAGACGCTTGTTGGGCATGGAATCCCCCTGCAATAGGTTTTGGGGCTCAAAGCCCAAGTTTTGGTCAAAGGTTTTGTAAGACTCCACGAATTGCAAGCGCGGAGCGCAAAGTAGAGGTTAAGTCATAGGGTTGTCCACCCTAAACTAATGTAATATAATGTAAAGTCATGTTGTCCTACCCATGGTTCACGGACCATGGGATTTTATATATAAAGTGAGGCTCTAAGTTGTAAAGACAGTGGATGATAGAGTGAGTAGCGAAGGAATGGTTCGAGCATAGAGTAGGATTCTAAGTGTATTGGATTGTAGTAGTAGGAAGAGGCTCTGCAGCTAAGTGCGCAGAGGCCTAGTAAGAGTCCGCAGCTATGCGTGGAAGGGGATAGCGTTTTTCACCATGATCCCGCGCGGTAATCCATGCACATCCTCCAAGTGTCGTGTTTCTTTGGCACTAAAACAATCGACAAACCACACAGAGAGGTGCTCGGCCTGATGACGCCTTGGTCCAGCAATTCTTGCACTTGTCTCTTGATCTCCTCCATCTCAATAGCCGACATCCTGTACATGCCAATATTTGGCAGAAGGGCATCATGCTGTAGATGGATTTCATGTTGGATTTCCCTCTTTGGAGGTAATCCCTTTGGTTCCTGAAACAGCTCATCATAATTAGAAATCAATTCAGTTAATTTTTGTTTATGCTCCTGATCACAGCCCTAGAACGCATCAACAAATTCTACCTCTTTTTCCCTTACAACCATAAGCATGCATACTTTATTGGAATTCACCAGTCTTTTCATTTGTCCAGCACTTACAAGGTTGGCATTAATTTTATTTTGATGATCCCTCACTATATATTCTACCCCATCCTTGGTGATTTGATATTTGTTCTCATGACGGAAAAATATTGCATTTCTATCATACAGGTATGGGATCCCTAACACCATGCCACATATATCCAGTGGTATTACATCCAATTCTACTTCGGCAACTAGCTTAGACGCAATCACAAATTTGGCCTTGCACTGCTGGGTTACATTCAATTTTGCTTTATCATGTATCCATCCCAGCGGGTAAGGTTTCAGGTGTGGTTTGTCTCTAAGACGAGTTTCTTTACCAAGGATTCTACAATTAAGTTTGCTTAGGACCCAGTATCAAACAGAGTTTCAACTTTGGTATGATTTACAACACCTCTGATATGAAATAATTCAATTCTTTTTCATTCATTCGAAAGGAACTCATCTACAAAACTGGTGCCTTCATGCGATTTAGAATTAACAAGAGGTGTAA